>CM076574.1:638933675-639220740 GCA_034641835.2 Pinus albicaulis | reverse complement strand
CTTCGTCTTCATGAGTCATAGTAGTGCCTTCTAAAAGCTTAATGGGTGTTGAATTATTTTTTGGGGCCATTTTAGAATCCAATATTGATATCTATTCTACAATATGCCCTTGGAATCAATTCAACTTGATTCTTCAAACAAGACTTATGCAATTCGGAAAAAAAAATACACACCTTTTACTAGCTTTGAGGAGCTCAATATTGAAATTGAATTATCTCTGTAATTGAAAATCTTAAATATCTTAAATTTAGCCCTATAGTAGCCCTCTGAAGCTTCTTTCAAATGCCACAGGTCTGATCTAATTTGGACTCCCCAAGACAAAGTTGTGTCCAATCTCCCACAAAGACCTAATTTTGGACTGGTTCAGTAGAGAAAACTTGTACGACTTGCCAAGTGTCATTGTTTCATCGTTTGTCTCTTAAATTGAGAGCCAAGAAACTACAGTCCATGTACTTGCGACCACTTTTTACGGCACTCAAATCCACTACCCAGAGAGAGAGTTATTGAACTTTTCCCACGATCACCTCTTTGAGATGAAATTCAGGAGCCTGAAAAAGCACTACCTTCCACAGATCATATCTCCAAAAATATTGCGAACCAAGCTCTGAAATTTTTTGATGAATTTCCTCAGGATTTCAGCTTCGCACCATACGAATTTCAGATTCTGAACTTTCATAGAAAAAAAATATAGCGAAAATTCCACGATGACCTGTTTAGGAGCTTGAAAAAATACCTAACTTCCACAGATGATATCTCCGAAAATATTGCGAACCAAGCTTTGAAATTTTTAGACAATCTGCCTCAGGATTTCAGCTTCGCACCCTAAAAATTTCAGCTTCTGAAACTTCGTAGAAAAAAAGTTATAGCGAAAATGCCACGATGACCTGTTTGGAGCAGCGAAACCCTAGAATCCAAAGCTCTGACACCAAATGTTGTGTAACCAGCTCCAAAAATAGAAGAAAAGAGATGTAAACGCCTTAGAAATGAGCCACTTCGAGGGGGAAACCTCCAATACATTACATAAATGAACAATTCTTGGATGATACAATTTACAAAAACTCCTTTCTATATATAGGAGTCCATGTGGCCATAATGTAATCCTAGTGGGCCACAATGTAATCCTAGCCGACCTAACAATAATAATTTAAGGGCACAATAATAACAAAATGGGGGTTACAAGGGTACAATAATAACAATAATGGGGTTACACTAACAATAATAAGGGACTATACTAGTGATATAGGGACCTAACACACCACCTCAGATTCACCCATGAGTTCGCTTCACCACACTACCCCCAATCCAACGGACAAGTAGAAGCGGCAAAGAAACTACTCAAAACTATGTTACAACACATGGTGAATAACCATAAAATCAACTAGCACCACACACTCTTTTCTGCCCTGTGAGAATACCTCACAACTGTGAAGACGTCCACTGGTTTCACTCCCTTCCACTTGGTATATGGCGTTGAAGTCGTGATTCCCATAGAACGTGAGACCCCAAATTTTCATGTCGATATCAAACTCCTCGATGATACCCGACCTCTAGAACAACGCCTAGTACAACTACAACTTGTCGACGAAAGCCAACAACAGTCACTGCAACACAATGAAGCCCATAAGAAATGGGTAAAAGCATCATTCGACCACCACATCAACCCTCACTCATTCACTGAGGGAGAACTAGTCCAACGCTATGATGTCGCAAAAGAAGCCCTAGGGCCAGGAAAGTTTGAAAACTTTTGGAAAGGACCTTACATCGTAAAAAATTGCCTCCACCAGGGGGCATACATCTTGATGAAACTGGACGAGGCATGCCTCAAAAACCCCATCAATGGCCTTTACCTCAAGAAGTTCTACCCATGAGGGCCAAGCAAGCCCTGCCCCAGAGTTTACATACACACACCCAACCAATTTAAATTTTTGACCAAAATAATTATTACAAAACACACTTGAGTGCCGCAATGGACTACCAACCCGAACCTTACTTCGGATTTGTTGATGGAGCATCAAGATGGTCTCAAAGTTTAGCAATAGCTACCTGGGTCATCTATCACCCTGACCAATCGCCAATCTGCACCAACGGTGTGTCTATTGTTTCAACAACAAACAACCAGGCAGAATATGACGTCGTCATCAGAATTATGTGTGACGCCCTCCATCAGGGCATATGTCATATGCATGTCTACCTCAATTCCTAGTTATTAGTGTCATAGTTAAACCAAACATTTGAGATAAGAGATTCACATATATTTAGAAAATATTTGTGTGAAAAAAGATTAAGCAGAAAATTTGACTACATTACATTTACACATGTACCAAAGAGTCAAAACCAAACAGATGATCACATCGCTAAAAATATTCTAAATTGGAATGCGTATCAGATAAACCATCATACATAAAAAGCCAAAAACATAGATATCCATAAACATAACATCCTCCATAAATAGAAATAGGGGGCACAACATCTAGAGCTGAAAAAAATATCTCTCATATATATATATATATATATCATGGTGTATATGTCTGAGTACAAAAAATAGTGTCGTTGACCCATCAGCCAGCCCAAAGATACACAAAAAGTCGTCAAAAATAGGGGAAGCATCCTCATAATGGGTGCTTTCCCCATGTACAAGTGAACTCTATGGCAGTGCTCCCCTAGGTGGGGCACCTGGACCCACAGCCGCTTCTGGTGCCACTATCGAAGCCGTCATCAAAATTGAGACTGCCACTAGACATAAAATAGGCTGATACTCCCTCTCCCGGGCCATCAACGTCTCCAGCTAGACCTCCTCGAGATCATCCAAAAAGCCTTGAGAAGGAATCCCTTGGTTCAAGAGGTCCACTTGAATCCAGGCATCCTCCAGAATTGACACCAGAGTAGTCAGCTCAACAATGCAATCATCTGCCGCATCAGCACGCGCCGCCTCCAAATCGGCACAAGATCGCTCGATTGCAACCTCGGTAGGAGTCGAGCTACTGCCCTCTCCCGAAGGACCAACACCACCACCAGGTCCACCACCTTGAGTCTGTGCAGCATCTCCTCCTAGCCCCCCACGACTTCCCTGAGCTCTCCAAAAAGGACCGTGGCCAACCAATCGAGCCATGGGGCGACCTACCTTGCCAACATCTGCAAGAGTAACCAAAAATATGTCAGTTTCACCATAAAAGCACAAACACATATATACACAAATAAATGCAGAAAACATAAAAACATACCTGCTAGCCCCCAGGCATAACCAGGAGGGAGACCCATCTTTGGATCCCCCCAGAAGTCCAACCCTGCATATGGGAATGGCAGAAACATCTCAGGGTTTACCTCAAACCAAGCCTCCGCTATCGCGTTCCAGTAACGCCTCACCATACCCCCACCATCTCGCGGCATCACAGGAGCCCACCTTCTCATGCGAGACTCTCATGGCCCCCCAGGAGGCACCGCCACCACTGGTCTCATCAACACCACCCTCTCATACATGATGATGCATAAAATACTAGCGTACAGAAATATATTTGATCCATTTCGGACCTTGTTAAGCTGCGTCTCCATGACATCATAATAGAAGCAAGAAAAATCGAAAAAGTGCCTGGACCTTAGCTGTCACAAGACCCCAACCTGTGGGCCCTATGCCCAATGTGGAGCCGACAACCCTACAAGTTGCACAATAGTTTCCAGAGCGCATCGCTTGGCCAATTCCATCACCGAGGCAATGCTGATGCAACCCTCCGCAAGGGGCACTCTGCGATAATGACACACCCAGAACCTCTCCAAATCCACCCTCCCAGAAGGGAGTTGATACCATAATGCCTCACCATGAGGCAATAGCTCAGTAAAAAAGTATATATCCATCTTAGGACAGATATCAAGGTTAGTCCCACAAAAAAACATTTTGCGCCTCGGGTGCCAATGCTAGATTAAGTAACGTAGCAATCGGTCTTGTGACTGAAGAAGCTCATTCTCCACGAACTTTAGGAGCCCCCATTGCACCAGTTGTCAGCACAACTGACCGTTAGCATCTAGTGTCATACGGAGCTTAGGCCAATCCTGCTCCCTTTACAACAACCTGTCATCCAAACAAAAACCCATCAACAACCAAAAAAAAGAAAAAAACATCAAAAGCAGTCAAAAAATCCAAAAAAAAATTGCCTCAGCCTTTTGTGCGCATGTCCCTCAAACAGGCACGCCTGTATCTGTCACAGGCACACCAAAACAGGCGAAAAGAAAGCATAAGGCACGTAAAACCCCAAAAAACACGCACATAGGGCACTCTCTTACCCTAATCACCCATGTAATCTAAGGTAAAAATTACTCAGAATCTGTACAAACCAATTTTTTACGGACCCCGACTCCCTCAGACTGAAAAAATTAAAATGCAAGACATCATGGAGGTTATCTGGGCATGATATTGCTAATCCCTAGTGCTTAGGTGTTATAGCATCATTTCTCACCTTGACATGATTCATGATTGCTTTGATGGTTTTGGGCACCCATTCCTACAGACTTGGACAAATTCACTAAAAAACAATGTAAAAATCCCCATACGCGACTATGCCCGTGATTTTCCGCGTGTATACGCGAGTCTAGCTAGACTTTTCCATGTATGCCATTAAAATGATTAAAAAATATATAAAAATTCCCTATTTTTGGGCTGGTTTGATGGTTACTCAGGTAGTTCAACCACCCCAGCACGTGGCCAACTGTTTCCAACTGTTGAAACTAATTGGAGGGAGTATAAAAGCCCCTCATGTGTATGGCCTAAGGGAGAGAGAGAGAATTATTGATATTATACTCTGTTGGTATTCCCTATCCAAGTCTGATTCCCCGTGCCTCCTGCACTTTCCCAGTTCATTGTAGGAAACCCTTGTTTCCTTGAAATGCTCATCCCTTTCTATGTCATCTCGTATGCACCAGTTTGGAAGGAGTCTTAACGAGGCAAGGGCTGGATGGATCCGGACGACGGTCTGTGAAGGCCGTGGAAGGATCAGGTGATCTCTCCACTCGTTACTTTTGTACATGCTATTTATAATATAGAAGTACCATGTTGTTCCCGAAATAAACATGTTAGTGTATGCTTTTATGTATGAGAATATTTGTTATACAAGCATTCATTATGATTTATTTAATGTTTTATATGAATCTCACTGACATTTAGAGTAGATATATGCTGTACAACCAGTCCTTTGTGCTTGTTTCTTCTTGTCTTTCAGGTTAAGAAGGAAGGACAGTTGCTGGGGGTTTGAACCCTGCGGGATCTTCTTCAACCGTAGGACCAACGGGTAACTTTCTCATTCTACTCTATTTAGTTTTTCTGAACGTGCATGGTTGTGTGAGTCTCTGTTAAGTAGCATGCCCCTGCTCTGTGGAGGTTGTATCCCAACCAACCTCTAGGGTGATATTTCCCCGAAACAGAACTGGTGACTCCGCTGGGGATCACATTCTTGTGATTCTCCTATTGGGTTTTTTCAGTTGTTTGGTAGGTTGCCGATAGTTTTATCTTTCATTTGCAGTCCAGTTTACTTTCTTGCAGTCAGTCTGAAGTCCTGGTGTCTTTTCCAGGCTTGTTCTTTTTGTTTTTTCATTATTTTCCTTTGTATACGCGCTTTTTTCTGCACACAGTCGCGTATACACGCAAGTTTTTCTAAAGGAACCCGCGTATACGCGAGTTTCCCTTAGCACAGACGCGTATGCACGCTGGTTGCATAGCTGTGAAGTAGCGTATACCTAGGCAGATTTTGAATTTTTGGGTTTATTGACTTTTTGGTCCTTTCTGGCTGTGGAGGCCTGTTTCTACAGTGTCTCTGTACTCATTGGATTGTGAAGGAAGTGGTTTCATGTCTTTTCTCTCTTTCGTTTGATTGAAGACTAGTCTTTTTGGCAAAGTGTTGTTTCTGGTGCTGGCACTTCTGGATTGAGTTCCAAGATCGCTTTCAGAGCATTCTTGGTTGTTCTTCTTTATCAGAATAGAGAGCTTCTTCTCACTGACTCGCTCCTATCTTTGTGTTGTGCTTCACATTGTGATTTTTGCTTCGTTTTTTATTGGTTTTCTTGAGTTCCATAGGCTAGGTTTTGTTGCAACTTTTGAAGAGCTTTTCTTGCTTCTTTGGAGTTTTTGTTTGCGACGAGTTTGCACTATTTGTCTAGGCTGAGTGGCTGAGTTTTTGGTCTTCTTTTTCTCTTATTGATCTTGCTACGAGTTAGCTTTATAAGGTTTGGGAGCATTGTTGAAGTTTGTGCTTGAAATTCGGTCCCGTTTTGGTTTGGATTTTGATAGTTGTGCTTGGTCTTTTCGAGCTCTTTCTCTATAAAACAAAAAAGCTCAAAAAACATTTGCTTTGCTTTTTGTTTTTGCATTTCAAAGGCTTAAAAAACATTTTCACTTGTTATTTGCTTTTGTTGTTGCATTTTCATTTTCGTTTGCTACAACTTTTGAAGCTTTTGTGAAGTTTCTTGCTTTAGTTTTAGGCTTGATTTTGAGGAGGAGTTGTCACTTGATTTCTTCTTCTTATTTTTAAGTGTTTTTGGTGTCCTTATTTTAAGAGTTCTTGATCTCAAGAATTAGCTTTCTGGACAACAAAAGAAGAGTTAAAACTGAAGGACTTTTTGGGAATTTCACTCTGCTTTAAGAGATTTGCATCTTAGGATTTACATGCTTGTAGTGATTTGCATTAGGTGCATTTAATCATTTAGTCAATTTCATAGTTTTTGTGAGTGTGAGTTTGCTATTTGAAAAGAAAATACAATTTTTAGTCTTGTAGAACCTGTATAGAGATTGCTCTTCATCGAAAGACAAAGAACTGCATTTGCATGTAGTTAAGTTTTTATTAATTTCTTTTGCGTCAAAAACACCATACGTTTCATCTCCATATCCTTGTGACTTAACATAACAGCCATTAAAATAAGCGATTTAATCTAAAATCAACTAGAAAGTTTTCTAAGTGTCAATCACCAACTAGCTAGGTTGTAGGGCCTTGGAATAGGTGAGTGGAGAGTTAACTCTCCAAGGCCGCTCAAACAAACATAGAAGCTGATTAATTGAGCGAAATCCAACTCCGTGAGGTGGACTGGGAAAGCTCTCATCCAAGATTCAAGCGCGAGGGGAAGTGAAGGCTGAGAAGAGGGATACCCCCTCTCCGATTAACTGAATCTGACCTCAAGACCGTTCTTCCCAGATTCTGATATGGATTGGTGTCCATAGTTTCCACTCCTAGGTTCCACACAGGTGACTGCGGGGGGGAATACCCGTGGTACCTGAGGCAGACGTCGCATCACATTCAGCAGTACTTCTGGGGGGTGCCCTTGCGAAGCTTGGGTGCTTCTTGAGCTGGCAAAGGCCGTCGTTAGGAGGCTCACAGAATCAATTTTCGATACCTTCGCTAGTTGTTCTGGGGCCCCAATCATCCCGGCATTGCTTTCTAAGGCCCTTATTTTTCGCTTTCCTGTATTTTGGTGTCCGGTCCTCATCACCCAGAGCGGAAATACTTGGAGGCTGTTTGCTTGACTGTATCCCAGGGATTTTTATTTTAGTGAGTGCTCTTTGCTCCTAGCTTGCCTAGCTTTTCACTTTTTTGAGTCTAATTTAAAAAATCTATAAAAGTGGCTGATCAAGCGCCTCGACATTCGAGGAGAATCCGGGGGTTATCTCCCGAGAGTTCAGAGCCTTCTTCGAGAAGGTGTAGGAGTGATTTAGCAGGTGTTTACCACCCTGTGGAGTCTGACGCTGTGGAGAGAGATCCTCCACCAAGGTCTGAAGGTTTCGTAGCTGATTCTGGTGTCGGTCCCGAGAGGAGCGTTCCGCTCACCTCGCGAGTTGTATTTCCTCAGGAAGAAGATTTTCAGATTGAGGACATACCTGAGCCTCCTGCTACAGGTCCATCTCCTCTTCCTCCTGATTATCCGTTTGTTTTTCAGTACATCGAACTAGAGTCGGAGAGACCGCCGGATCTTCCGTATCATTCTTATCTTTCGATGGCCACGACTGGGAACGCGGCTTCTGTCGTGAGTGCTGCAGGAATTCAGACTCCTGCTTCTGTTGAAGCAGGGGGCACTATTGCTTTATCTTCGATTACATCTTGTGCTGCTATGTTTGGCTCTTGGTTCACCCAAGCATATGCTTCTCATTCTGGTCCCTTCTGTTCAGGGATGTCCATTAGTGGAAATCCCTCTTTTTCCTTTTCCGTTGCTTCAGCTGGATCTACGCCCATGTCTAACATGGCTAGTGGATCAGCTTCATTTCAGGGTTTCCCCTTTGGGACTGGACACATTTCTAGTTCCAATCCTTCTTTAGGGTCGTTTCCGTTTACGTCCCAGACCCAGAGTTTCAACCCTTGGTCTGGGGGGCAAAGTTCGACTACTTTTACGGGATTGAATCCTGTCTTTACTACAGCGGGGGCAGGGAATCAATTTTACACAGGTCATCAAGGGAATGCTTCTTTCCCTTCATCGAGTGCTTATCAGTCCTTTTCTCCTCTATCTAATGCTTGGAACCCCTATCAGGGGCTCTCCTCTTCATTCAACACTTCAGCAGGGGGAACTGGTCTGGGCTTTGGTAACTTGGCGTGGGGAGGAGGTTCTTCTCCGTTTTCTACGAGTCCTTTCTGGCAGCCTGGTGCCTCATCAAATCCAGGCTATTCTTTTCAGAATGTTGGGAATCCATCCCATCAAGGATGGAATCCTCAGGCTCCGCCTCGCTTACTTTTTCTGGCAACGTTAAACTTGCCAGATTTGTCGAAGTTGACTAATGACCCGATTCGTTATAGTCTGGGGTGGCCTCCGGTCCCGACCAAACTTCCTTCAGACATTCCAAAGTTTGAAGGTAAGAATGGAGAGGATCCGGCGGACCACATCACCACTTTCCACTTATGGTGCTCTTCGAACTCCCTGATCGATGACTCGATTAGGTTGAGATTATTTCAACGCACCCTAACTGGAAATGCTACCAAATGGTATATTGAGTTCACTGGGGGCAGTTTTGCCACATTTGGAGAACTGGCTGTCACATTTCTAAACCATTTTCAGTTGCCTGTCAGATATGAGGCTGGGACCGAACTCCTGGCTAATTCTAAGCAGGATGAGGCAACTCACATTTCTGATCACATTCAGGAATGGAGGAGAAGGAAGAGGCTCATCAAAGCCCATATTCCAGGTGAATTCCTTCTCGAGTGGTTTTTGAAATCTCTACAGTCAGATATTTCAAAGGATGTATCCCTATCTGGGGTATTTTCTGAGGAGCAGGCCATTTTTAGGGCCCAGCAGTTAGAACTGATCTATTCTCAGTCTGGGGTACTTTATAAGTATTTGCCCAATGCTCCTCGCTCCAAATTGGATTTATCGAAAACTAAACCTGGTCCGCATGGTGATGGGCTTGTCGGATCGGTCAATAGTGGTGCAGCCAGCCTGCTTTCTCAACTGCAGTAGTTGTCTTTACAATCTGCTCCTTCTGGTCAGGCTGTGCCTGCTGATTCATCACCTTCCCAGTCTTTGTCCATAAATGTTGTCCAAGCTTCCGATCCCAAAGGAAATCAACAATCCGATGGGAAGAAGAAGGGACGAAATAACAATAAAAAGGGCAAGAACGGGAAGGGCAATGCAAATAAAACCAACGAGCGTGTTGGTGAGGGTCAAAAGGAGAAAAAGAAAGTGAAGTTTCCATGCAAGCTTTGTGCTGGAGACCATCTCACGCACCTTTGCCCTAAAATTCAGGATGCTCAGCGCTTGTTAAGCCAGCAGGGTTCTTCTAGTTCCCAGGCTGTGTTAACAAACCCTTTTCCCCAAGGGCAGCAATTAGTTGTTGGCGCGAACCAAAATCCCGGGGCTTCCTCTGGAGGTACCCAGGAAGGGGAAATTCCATCGAACATTTTTATGATGAGTGCTCACGCGGATATCGCTACGAGATCCCGTGATTATGGCGGAGAGGAATCTTCGAAAGCTAAGGAAGTTCCTAATGCTACTGAGCCGCTTCACATCACGAAGCCCACTGTTGAGTCTATGCCTCGGATGCCAAAAGAATCTTCTAAGCGGTCAAGGATTAATCCGAACGCGAGGGCTGCCCAGAACTACTCGATTGTAGAAGATCTGGCGCAGAGTCCTTGTGCTATGTCAGCTTTAGAGGTACTCCAGTCTTGTCCGGCTCAGCGCAGTGCTTTGCTCACTGCCATTGGGGCTATTGATCCGAAAAATTCTCTTCTGATTACTTTTGATATGAATAATTTTAAGAAGAGACTTCCTCATCACATGGCGTTTCACATTAAATCATCGTATCAGAAGTGCAATATATTTCGAACGATTGTTGATGAGGGTGCTTCTACTTGCGTGATGTCTCTCGCATGCTGGAAGACACTTGGATCTCCGAAAGCTGTTCCATCTAGCACTGTTCTGACTGCGTTCGATGGTCATTCTCACAGACCCCATGGTATTGTCCCGGCTTTGCCCATCTGTGTTGGGGGCAAAACTGTTAACATAGAGGTTGAGGTAGTGGATGCAGCCTTGGGCTACAACCTTCTGTTGGGGAGGAACTGGATATATGAGATGGATGCCATTGCATCCTCATTATTTCAAATTGTATGTTTCCCCCACGAAGGGAGGATTGTCACAGTGGATCCATTGGACTGTCCTCAGGTAGACCTGAATGCGCCTTCTGACTCATCTGTTCCTAAGTTGGATAATACTAAGGCACCTGTTGAGAATCTAGGAGTTGGAATGTATTCTTCCCTGATGGGTTCTTTCGATCTTCCTCCTCCTACGGTGCATATTAATGCTATTTAATCCTCCAAGGCTCCCCTTCGAAGGGAGTTCTTTCGAACTCATTATTTTTCGGACCCTTGGACCTTACCTTCCCCTACTGCCACATTAGCGGAAGGTCAAGTGGGTGGAATGGCATTTCCGATTTCTGCAGCTGAGATTGCATATCAGTCTATTGTTGACACTGCAGAATCCGTTTCGGCTCCTCTTTCACCGGAAGAGTTGGATGGTGATGTGGCTCCAGCTTGGACGATTAGTTCTTCTTCGGCCCAGGATTGTCTTGATACCACTCTTCCATCTGAAGAGGCAATCCTTGAAGCCATGACTGGTATAGATAGACCGTGGGATGATTTGCATCATCGGTCTTACTTCCTACCTGACTTGAACGAAGTTGAAACCAGATTTCCAAGTCCTCAATCTCCTGGACCTGTTCACCCAATCTTGAACCCTTTGGCACCAACACAGGTTTATGCTGAAGGGAACATGGCTGTGATCTCTCCTACTATCCCGGTGAACATTTCTAGGGATCCCAATATTGTCGAGAATGTCTTCATTGGAGCTGAATGTTCCCGTGAAGAGATTCAAATCTATACCGAGCTCTTCAAAGAGTATAGGGATGTTTTTGCTTGGTCTTATGAGGAAATGCCTGGCATAGATCCATCTATCGTTCAGCATGAGATCAAAACGTATGAAAACGCTAAGCCGGTCAGGCAAAAGCTTCGTCCGGTCAATCCTAGGAAGGCAGCAGCTATCAAAGCTGAAGTTGAAAAGCTGCTTAAGGCGGGATTCATTTTCCCAGTTCCTCTGACTGAATGGGTTTCAAACCCCGTTCCGGTAGACAAAAAGAAAGGAACGATTCGAGTGTGCATCGATTTCAGAGACCTAAATAAGGCATGTCCTAAAGACAATTACCCCACACCATTCATCGATCAGATCATTGACGAGTGTGCCGGTAACGAGATTTTCTCCTTCATGGACGGTTTTTCCGGATATAATCAAATTACTATCCGTCCTGAAGATCAACATAAGACTGCTTTTATTTGTCCCTGGGGTACGTTTTCATATAAGAACATGCCTTTTGGTCTTAAAAATGCTGGGGCTACCTTTCAGCGGGCCATGTCTTACGCCTTCCATGACATCAAGAAGATTATCGAGGCATACTTAGATGATCTAGCTGCTCATTCTCGAAAGAGGATGGATCATCCTGGTCACCTCCGGCAAATATTTGAAAGATGTCGTTTTTTATAAAATTCGATTGAATCCGAACAAGTGCGTTTTCGCGGTTACATCCGGTCGGCTGTTGGGATTTATCGTGTCTAGGGAAGGGATAAGGGTAGATCCCTTCAAGGTTGAGGCAATACTTCGGTTGCCTCCCCCGTCTTCAATCCGTCAGCTTCAAAGTCTCCAAGGGAAGTCTAATTTTCTTCGAAGGTTTATCGTCAACTATGCTGAGATTACAAAGGGATATATGAGACTGTTGAAGAAAGGAGTTCCTTTTCTTTGGGACGACTACGCTCAACGCTCGTTCGATGCCTTGAAGAAGGCATTGACCTCTGCTCCTTTACTGAGTCCACCCGATTATAGTAGAGATTTTCTTTTGTATCTGGCTACAGCAGAATCTACCATTGGTATGGTTCTGGTTCAGGAGGATGATGCTCTTGCTGAGCATGTTATTTACTACCTTAGTCGAGGACTGGTAGGACCTGAACTGCGATACACTTCGATAGAAAAGTTAGCCTTAGCAGCAGTCCATGCTGTGCAGCGACTCCGACATTACATTATTCTTCGCAAAACTTATGTCTTGGCAGCTGCCAATCCATTTCAGTTTGTCCTCAGCAGGCGAGTGATTGGGGGAAAATATAATAGATGGATTGTGATTTTACAGGAATTTGATCTTGAGTTCATGTTTGCCAAATCCAAGAAGTCATTAGTTTTTGCGGAATTGATCTCCGAGTTGCCTTGTGGAGAGGAGATGATCTATGATGAGTCCTTTCCAGACGAACACTTGTTTCTAATCTCTCCACAAGATCCTTGGTATGGGGATATCATTGTGTATCTCTAGACTGCGAAGTTTCCCTCTTCTTTTTCGAAAGATGAGCGTCGTAAGCTGCGTCACTTAGCCAAGAATTATCTGATTATTGGTGATGCTTTGTACCGTCGAGGGGTTGATTCAATCCTAAGACGCTGCTTAAATTTCGAAGAAGCCGAGGCTGTGCTCAATGATTCTCACAGTGGAGCTTGTGGGGGTCATTTATCAGGGCTTGCTACAGCCCAAAAGATTTTGCGTGCTGGCTACTTCTGGCCCTCGATTTTCAAAGATTGTATTGAATCGGTCAAGAAGTGTCATCCTTGTCAGGTGTATACCCGAAAAATGCGCGCTCATCCAGCTCCGCTTTTTCCAGTCGTTACTATCGGACCCTTTACAAAGTGGGGTATGGATTATACTACTTGTAACCCGCCTTCGGCAAAAGGTCACAAGTACATTATCGTAGCGGTAGACTACTTTACGAAGTGGGTCGAAGCTATGCCTACTTTTGGGAACGATGGTGAGACTGCAGCTCTTTTCTTCTTCAACCAAGTTATCGCTCGTTTCGGTATACCTAGAGAGATTGTCACCGACCATGGCAGTCACTTTCAGAATAGTATGATGGCTGAGTTGGCTCTCAAATTGGGTTTCCGGCAGGAGCATTCATCTCCATATTATCCTCAGGCCAATGGGCAAGTGGAAGCCATGAACAAATCCTTGAAGACAATTCTTCAAAGGACAATTGATAAACATAGATCCAACTGGCATATTATGCTATATCCTGCACTTTGGGCATACAGGACGTCAGTCAAAACTGCAACTGGCTTTACTCCGTTTCAGTTAGTCCACGGGGTGGAATCCGTATTTCCCATTGAATGCGAGATTCCTTCCCTTAAATTAGCTATTGAGCTTCCTCCTGACACTTCTAGTCTGGCAGAGCGGCTTCTTCATCTGGAACATCTCGATGAGCAGCGTCGGGATGCTGCCACGATGAACGAAGCGCATAAAAACCGAGTAAAGGTTCAGTACGATAAGGCCGTTAAGCCTAGGCTCTTTTCCGAAGCTGACCTTGTTTTGGTCTATGCCCAAGAAAAAGATGCCTTGGGGGCAGGAAAGTTTAAGTCGATGTGGTATGGCCCCTATATCGTTAAAAAAGTCCTTAAGAAAGGAGCTTATACCTTGGTTGATTTCGAAGGGAACGAGTTGCCGGAGCCCCGAAATGGGCTCTATTTGAAGAAGTATTATGCCTAGGCTTCGGCCTGGCATCTTGCTTTTGTATATAGTAGTTTTTGCTTTGTACATATCTGATTGATTTTCGATTTTTGATGAGGTGGTGATGTTTTTGATCTGCTTTGGCAGGTTGTGTTGGATGTCATGAGTCATTTTGGTTTCGCCGATGGTGCTAGTAGACACACCCGAAACTTAGCTTCCGCGGCTTGGGTGCTTCATTATCCTTCCGGTCAGCTGTTGGTATCAAGAGGGGTCTGCATTGGTCCTGCTTCCAATAACGTAGCAGAATACACTGCAGTCATTCATCTACTCTCGGAGGCAATATTCTTGGGTGTTGATTCGTTGGTAGTTTTCTTGGACTCCTAGCTGGTGGTGTCGCAGTTGAACAACACTTATCGGGTACGAGATCCAATTTTATTACGATTGTTCTTGAGGGTATGTTTGTTACAAAGGTCATTTCAATTTTTAACATTCATTCATATTCCTCGAGCTGACAATTGGTTTGCTGACTCATTAGCTAATCAAGCATTGGATTGGCATATTAATCATTCAATACAATAAATTTTTAATTATCAAAAACATCATACATTTGATACATTTATCACATCACATCAAATATCGTTGTATATATATCATCGGAGTGTCAAAAAAATTTACAAAATTTGGATCCATAATCTCGTACAAAACTTTGGGCTTATGCCCCATCATGTTCAGAATCAAAAAGAATATACAATCATCTAATATATAAAATCTGTCTACTCCTGAGGTCCCTGCCCAGAAGTCGTGTTCCTATAGAACATAACTGCAGTGGCCACACGGCGGAATAATCTAACCCAGTCTCGTGGTACTCCTACCACCCGTCTCTGGATGGCTTCCGGCAAGTCCTCCACGGCAGCCATAGGGATTTGGCGGGTTAATCCCTCCAAGTTTCTCTGCACGGCCTGGAGAGTCCTGTTAGAATCCACTGTCTCTGCCTCGCCCCTGCGACGCTTATGGCGTGGGAAACCCTCAGGTTGTACTGGTCCAACATATGAAACATGATCATTTTTTGTCAGTCATTATGAATCCAATCAAAAACATGTTTGTTTTTCATTTTTTCATTCATATTTGAAAAAATCCAAAAAAATTATATAAGTCAAAATTTTTTGCAAAACTTACCGACTGCTCCCCATGCTGTGCTAGGTGGAAGAACTAGATCCGGATCTCCACGAAAATCCATCCCGGCATAGGGATAGTCGTCCACTGCGATGATCTGTTCTCCCCACCACAGGAAGAACTCATCGTCCCACGTGGTCTGGGGTACCTCACTACCCCCCAGTCTCTTCATCATGTATGCCCAACGGGCAATTCTTGGGTCCCGCGGGCTACTGATAGTAGAGATGACTCTGGGTCTCAAAGCTGGAATCCTCTCAAAGAAGAATGTGGTCAAAATGGTCCCATAGCCAAAGTGTTTAGTCTTTGCTTGGCGAATGGAGGTCATCTGTTGTTTCATGTTCAGTAGAAGGGCTGTGCACCAATCGTACACATGAGTCAAACACTCTACAGCTATGCTCATTTGCGTCCTAGACGCCTGATGTAGTGAGGCAGATCCTGCCACTCTGCTGATGGTGAAAAGGAGGATTTTCATGTGCAAATCCCTGATATCTTTAATTGAAATCTGTGTTCCAACCTTTTTGGAATTCTCTACGCAATATACGTGGACATAATCTTCCATGGTCAACTCTCCCAGGGGCTTTCCGTGCAAGTCCACTGGTTCTCCCCTCCTGGAGAGTCCAGTGATGAAATATATATCCTCCACTTCAATGCGTAGTGGCATTTGATCAATTATGAAGCAATCCTGATCTGGTTCCCAGTAATTTACGAGCATTTCTAGCAACCGCACATTGCTTTTCATATTTGGCATTTTAAAGAATTTGAACAATCCGCAATTTCGGAGGATATTTTGCGCTGCGCGATCCTGCATGACCTCCTAGTCTATTGCGCTATGCTCACGTTCCCTCCATGAAATGGTCATCCTGGGAAATTTCATCAAATTATGCATTAGCCATGCTTTTTTAAGTTTCGGACCTGCGCATACGCGGTTTTTCCTGTACACAGTCGCGTGTATACGCAGGTTTCCTTCAATGAACCCACGTATGCACATGTACACATATTTTAGCAAGGGTTTTAAGGCTAAAAATAACTTAATTTTAATTTCCAAACGGACAAAATGAATAAACAGGATGATTAAGGAGCCTACCTGAAGTTTCGCTGAGTTCCGACGGTCGGTTGTTCCTGATTTGACGAAAGAAGTTTTTTGCTCCAGAGCACTTTTTCCAAATCAGCTATGCAATAATGAACCAACTGAGAGGTAATTTGTCTATTTATGGCTAAAAAGTTGAAAATTTTCGCAAAATTTCCTTATGCTTATTTTTTTTCGATCTATCTTAAGTTGCATAACTCGATTGCTTGGAAGTGCCCAATTTGGTATGTTTTCAGGTACATTTTGACGATTTTGAGATTTTTCCCGGTTTTTGATCCATCATTTCCGACTCTTCACGGCAGGTATATGATCTTCGCTGGCATATAGGTTAGGGAAATCACTTTCTGTTGCATCTTGCATTCTAACCTCCATACTGATCACTTGCCTTAGGGTCGATCCCATCAGGTCATGAGTATTACACCCATTTCACTCGCCGATTATTTAATCATGACTTGATGGTAGAGCCTTCCTTTACATGGGCTTCCTAGTTAGTTCCTCGCTATCACTTGTTGCCCATGTTGCTTTTTATGTAGGCTCGGGAGTCCTCTTTAGTCCCGCCATGTCTTTCGTGTTGAAGCTTCATTCTTCTCCTTCATCACTTATCATTTTTCTGGCTTATACCCTAGAGGCTCCCTGGTGTCGTTAAGTTGTATTACCGCATTGCATATTGGCTACTTGTTTATCCTGGCCTTTAGCCGGCTTCATTTGGACTCGATGTTTAAGCCAACTTTTGACCTTGACTTTCTGTACAAGTTAACCATTGCATGCACTTAGCTATCACGACTTGACACCTTGTACCCATGGATGGAACGTTCCTTTGAGTATCACTTACCAGTTTCCGCCACCTTGCATTGAGCATAGGATTGTTCCAATCCCAGGAACTAGTGCATCTGATTTTCTGATACTCGTTCTATCCATTGTACCATAGCATTCTTTTATTCTTTTTCAGGCTTATTATATGAAAAAGACAAAAAAATCAAATATAACAAAAAGAGTGGGAACGGGATGTATCTTCGTTATTTTGATGGCAGTACAGAGTCAGTTTGTCGCCCTTGAACAAAGCACATATACTTATATATATTTCCTTCATTTGGGATGGTTCTAGTTTGACCTAGGTTCAGCCTTTACCATGTTTCACTTGTCAGTTCTCCCCCGGCTGGTTATCTCTTCCAATCATATGGAGAGTTTGTTTTGCCTCCTGCAAGACAGACTTATACAGTGTCACTTTTTACTGCCATGGTCATCACAGAGTCGTGCTTTTGTTCAAGGGAAGTCTAGCCCGAGTCGGCCATTCTGCGGTGTCTCTTGACTCATTATTCAGTCGGCCTTCCCGGTCTTGTCAGTATCATGTTCTATCACATCAGATGTTTTGATCTTCTGCTCGTGCTGGTTTGAGAAGGTCCCCATTGACTTCTCGCCGGCGGGTTTGTCTCTTATCGACTACGACACATTGCTCTGAGAGCAAGCCTAGAGCCGCACCTTGGGCCCATTTCCATCATTGATAGGTGACCTCGTGCTCAGCATTTGATCATCATCATGGGTCTTTGACTGAGTGGTTTCCCCTGTGTTCGACGTCAGCACACATTATCACACTTGGGATTCTTGCAGTACCTGGATTTCCATTTGACCCTATCGGTGGATTTCTCGCCTCTGTGTCAGCTTTCATTATTGGTTGGTTCAGAGGGTTTCTTCCGTGCGCTAGTTTCATCTTGTGCACATCGGAAACGTACTTCGGTTTTGGTTCCATCACTCTACTTCGTCCGATTCCTTCCAAATCTTGGCCTGCGGGTTACACTCGCGCTGGACTGATGTGGGATGCCTTAATGCCTACCTTCCAGCAGATCTTTTCCCATCGACTCCGACTCATTGCTCTGGGAATAAGGTCTAGAGTCTTTTTGTCAGTACCTTAGGGTTTGCAGTCATCAGTGGCAGACTCTTCGCTATCGACAATGGGGATTCATCATTGCCTCCTGATTGGTAGATTCTTTCAAGTGTTCGACTTCAACTCATTCATTCACACTTGTCAGATTGTACTGGGGCACCTTGACAACTCATTATCATTATTGGTGGGTTGTCTCGCGTTGGTTAACGGGATACATCAATGCCCGGTAATCCAACGATTTCTCACATGGTCGACTTCAGCTCATTTATTCCCATTGTGTAGAATTGTGCCATAGTGATCGGTGAAGACCTCGGGTTGCATCAGCATTCTTCGGTTCACTTTTGACAGTCTATTTAGTTTCTGCCAGTGATGCTGTCCACCCTTATATGTTGCAGTTCAGCACAACAGCATCTTATATGTTGGCTCCCAAGTTACGTGATTGTACCGTTTGATCCACCTCTTATGATCCGGTACTTGGAGATTCAGTTACTTATTTGATCAGACATCCAGTTTGATCAGCTTTCTATATGTGATACTTGGACATTGATTCAGACTTACACTTCTGGGCCATGCTCAAATGATTCATTGTGTACTTTCAGTTCAACTATACTTGTATACATGTTGGATCTATTCACTACTTTCTATATGATGTATTTTTGACTGAGCATGGGTATGCCCGCCTTAGCATGAGTTGACTCTCTGATTTCTTTCATTGGTTTTTGGCAGGCTGAAATCTGGTGAAGTCCTCTCTTGTCCTTGCAAAGTTCTTTCTATGTACATAATACATTTCGGCCATCATGTACCCCTTCTGACCTCATATATTAGGGGGCATCTGTTATAGCATCATTTCTCACCTTGACATGATTCATGATTGCTTTGATGGTTTTGGGCACCCATTCCTACAGACTTGGACAAATTCACTTAAAAACAGTGTAAAAATCCCCATACGCGACTATGCCCGTGATTTTCCGCGTGTATACGCGAGTCCAACTATAATTTTCCGCGTATGCCATTAAAATGATTAAAAAATATATAAAAATTCCCTATTTTCGGGCTGGGTTGATGGTTACTCAGGTAGTTCAACCACCCCAGCACGTGGCCAACTGTTTCCAACTGTTGAAACTAATTGGAGGGAGTATAAAAGCCCCTCATGTGTATGGCCTAAGGGAGAGAGAGAATTATTGATATTATACTCTGTTGGTATTTCCTATCCAAGTCTGATTCCCCGTGCCTCCTGCACTTTCCCAGTTCATTGTAGGAAACCCTTGTTTCCTTGAGATGCACATCCCTTTATATGTCATCTCGTATGCACCAGTTTGGAAGGAGTCTTAGCAAGGCAAGGGCTGGACGGATCCGGACGACGGTCTGCGAAGGCCGTGGAAGGATCAGGTGATCTCTCCACTCGTTACTTTTGTACATGCTATTTATAATACAAAAGTACCATGCTATTCCCGAAATAAACGTGTTAGTGTATGCTTTTATGTATGAGAATATTTGTTATACAAGCATTCATTATGATTTATTTAATGTTTTATATGAATCTCACTGACATTTAGAGTAGATATATGCTGTACAACCAGTCCTTTGTGTTTGTTTCTTCTTGTATTTCAGGTTAAGAAGGAAGGACAGTTGCTGGGGGTTTGAACTCTGCGGGATATTCTTCAACCGTAGGACCTACGGGTAACTTTCTCATTCTACTCTATTTAGTTTTTCTGAACGTGCATAGTTGTGTGAGTCTCTGTTAAGTAGCATGCCCCTGCTCTGTGGAGGTTGTAACCCAACGAACCTCTAGGGTGATATTCCCCGAAACATTTGCAGAGAAAATTGTGGCCAATCCAAAACACATCATACAAAACTGAAGGAAAATTTTGTTCCTAAGAGACCCATATACAAAAACCTATCTCACTTTTTGCACAATGATTTCAGAATCAGAGATACATGCACATCTTTACAGGCTATTTTTCAGACTCTGTAAAACTCTGTTTTACACATATTTTGGCAGAGCCTATTGTGCACAGCTGGAGAGGAATTTTAGGAAACTGAAAGAGGTTTATCTCACCAACATATTAATACACAATAAAATCTTTCACTTTTTACATATCTATTACGGATTGAGAAATAAAAAGATATAATTGGACCCCAAGTTTGCAGAATTGTTGGAGCAGAATGCACAAAAAAAGGAAGCAGTTAGTGACTTGGATGCCTCATCATCAACTAAGAGTTGGATAAAATTCGAATTCTCCTCTTTTTCATCACCTATCCATAAAAAATAGTGCCAAATATATGCATTAGTTTGAGTGTCCTTTACTTAAGTTCTATTTATGTAAAACAGTTGGAGAGATTTGTGAACTAATCTTGATATTTTTTCAAGATATTTTAGTTTATAATTTGTATAAATACTTCACTCTTGGAAGTATTTTGGTGTGGAATAAAATAATCAAGATTACTATAGACTTTTTGTTGAAACATTGGGATTTTATGTGAGTTAAGTTGAAGCAGCAGGCTGGAAACTGAAGTGAATAAACATCATAGCTAAGGATTCTCGTGGTGACAAGATAAGTCTCGTCTTTTTCTTGTTTTCAGTGTTTTCCTTTAAAAAGTTTACATTCATTCATATATTGTGTTTCTATTATGTAATGATCAACTAAGGAGAAATTTAACAGGATTAGTGATAATAAGCTCCCTGTTTTAAACTAGTTGGCATTTTAATGTTTTCTGCTTGATAACCAGACCATAGAATTCTTAATTGCTCTAGGTCTCAGTTTGATCCCATCCTTCAATCTTCTTATCTGTGATCTAAGGATTATTAACTGCCCTTAGTCCAGACTTCACCCACTTCAACAAAATATCCTTTCAAAACCCTTGGAAGGTCATCTATCTTGTCGTTAGCATATTTGCATATTTTGGCCTAGGTTTTCTAGTCTTGTTTGCTATAATTTGACTCCATTGCCCAATGGTTAGGTAGATCTTTCTATGGTTTCCCTTGTAGTCCTTTATTCCCACCAACATTTTCAAAAAATCAAACCCAAATGCACAATCATAGCTGGCCTAATATCTGTTACCTAAACAAAGCTAAATCATATGGAGAGATCCCTCTCCGGAACTTAGGAAGGTTAGATCCTGAATTTTAAAAGTGGTTCTTGGTTACCTCTAGTAAGTTACAAAGTTTTAAATATTTCCGATAGAAATTTTTTCTAGAGTGATAACACATACTCTATCTTGTATCCTAGACCTACAAATTTCATTCATGACAAGTGTTTGACACAATTTCAGTCCGAGTTGGGGATGGTCAGGCCTAGTCATGGAGTACTTGTACTTGTTGGGGATGGTCAGGTCTATGTACTTGTCGCATCTGCATGGTGTTGGTCATGGTGGAAATGATATCGCCATGGAAGGGCTGATGGTGTTGTTGTACATGTGTTTTCATGAGCATATGACTAGTTATACATGTTAGGTGGTTACGTGTTTTCAAGTTTGTAGTGGTATGGTTGAGGTCGTCATGCATGAGGTCATGATGTGTATTTGACATGGTCATGCTTTGATAACTGGAATCTAGCTAGAATTATGCTTATGTGTTGGTATACCATGCATTACAAGTCTATATGTTGTTATGATTATGTATATACATGTATTAAGCTAATTGGTTGATCTTGCAGATGAGATATCCTCCCTGAATTATGCTAAGGTACGTTAGTTTATTGTGATTTGGTTTAATTTGCAGGAAGAAATCAAAGATGGCTCGCAAGATGGTAGAATATAGAGATTTTTCTTATGAATCTGACGAGAAGCATGGCGTTGGGCACTCATCTGATTTAGCAGATAAAATGAGAAGTTTGAAGGAAGATATAAGGAGTTGTAAGGCGGACAATGACAAAATCATACATGCACAAGAAAAACAAGTAGAAATAAATGCGAAAATCCTTCAAAGTTTGTTAGAATTGTAGCAACAGGGGCCACTTTGGATCAGTTATGGATAGGAGGATGGAACTGATGGTTCATATGACAGTAGGTCTCCCAGTGGTTACAAGTTGAGTAGATATGACACGATTAAAGATGGTAGATTTTTAGACACTCTGAATAGGAGAGGCGATATACACATGTACTACTCTAGTTCTGGTTATGACAGGCATTATGATCAACATCATTATCATCCTTACAAGAGGAGTGACAAGGGATATTTATGGATGAGTTTAGGAAAGAAAAGCTACCTACCTTTGGCGGAGAGATGAAGAAACCACATGCTACAGAGGCATGGTTGCTTGGTATGAGGAAGTTTTCCAGATTACATGATTATTCAGAAAACATGAAAGCCAGAATAGCTACATTCAACCTCAAAGGTAACACATATATTTGGTGGGAATATGTGAAGAATTTCAGGGGTATTTATGAGGAGGAACTGACTTGGAGTGAGTTCGAGAGGCTATTGCGAAATAAGTATCCATCAGAGAGGTAATATGATACTGGAGCTAAGGAGTTTTATGAGTTGCAAATGTGTTCCATGATAGATGATGAGTATACCACCAGGTTCTTGGAGTTGTTGAGATATGTGCCTTACCTCAAGGAGGAGAAAGCCAAGGTTTAGAGATTCATTAGTGGGATGCCAATAGCATATAGAGACCAGATTGAGTTTGATGATCCTAGATCGCTAGAAGAGGCCATTCGCAAGTTGAAACATTTTTATGAGTATTCAAAACACAAATTTGAGCCTAAGCATGATTTGAAAGGAAATAAGAAAGCTAAATAAATATGGTCACCAAAGTCGGAAAGACCGCAAGATGCAGGTGAAAAAGAAAATGTGGTTCCTTACAAGATTTTAGTACAACTGGGAAAGGACTTGGAGAGAAACAAACTAGAGGTGATGGTAGAGCACCGTTGCAGTGTTGGATATGTGGCAAGGATCATTATAAGAGGGACCGTACGTAGTATCAGGGTGGTAGACCCCAGATCTATAATGCACAGGAGGTGCAGACAGTTGGGGATGTTGGTCATAACATTCCTCAGATTTATGTAGATGTGGACAACAAGTAGGCAGATCATCAGACTTCTATCATTGAGATGGATGATAAGCTTTGGGATCAATTTGTTTCTATTTTGATTAATCCTGGATCTAATTATAGTTATATTAATCCTAACCTAGTGGATAAGTGTGGTTTGAGAAAAGAAATGCATGCAGAATCTTGGTTAATGTAGTTGGCTACATGTACAAAGAAAATAGTTCACCATTGTTTAAGAGATTGTGCATTTTAGTAAAATTGTATGCCTACAAGAACACATTTGAACATATTTCCGTTGGGATCATATAGTATGCTATTGAGTATGGAATGGATATACCTTCACATGACCATGGTAGATTGTTATGACAAAGCCATTAAGTGCTTGAATGACAATAGGGAACCAAGGGTCTTAGAGGGAAAGAAGAAAGCCACATCAATTAGGATGGTAACAATTATGCAGGCCAAGAATAGTCGCAGGAAAGGATGTGTGTTATTTGTAGTACATATCTCTAGCAACAAAGGTAAGGAAGTTGATGACATAGATTTTTTGAGAAGGTATCCAATTCTACAACAGTTTCATGATGTGTTTTCAGTAGAGATTTCAGAGTTTCCACCTCACAGGGAAGTAAAATTTTCTATTGAGTTGGTACCAGTATCAAAGACACCTTACAGGATGAGTACACCTAAGTTGGTAGAGTTAAATTTTTAGATGAAAGAGATACTTGATAAGGGATAAATTAGGCCAAGTGTATTGCCTTGGGGTGCACTAGTGTTCTTAGTGAAGAAGGATGGTGTTGAATTTCCACGATCTTGGGTCGAGGATATAATCTTAAAATATTTGACGCTACCAAACCAATAATCTCAATAGAACTATTTTGTATAGAGGAATATAAGAAACAATAAATCAAACATTGGACATAATATAGACATCTTTTTACAAAATTCAACCCAACTTCATTATATTAAAAAACATATAACACAACAGTCTAGGGCTCTCATTCCAGGGATAATGGCCCTCATACATCCAATAGTACAAGATACAAAATAAGATACTCTGACCATCTCACTGTAGCATGCTCTCACACCTCCTCTTGGTCACACCCTGTACCTTATTGGTGTTTATTTTTGATAGCATTAGAAGTGCTCTAAGTCTCAAAATTTGTGGAGAGGTTGTTGGTCAATAATTGTCATTGATGGAATATAAGCTCTCTTGATGATCTCTCTTAATGGAATATTGATAGATGCTGCACTATGACATATGACGACATGGAAGACACACCATGATGAAGAAGCTCTAATGATCTCTTACTGTCCCAATCACCTTCTGCACTAAAATTTTATGAACAGTCACAAAGAAAAATAAATTTAGACACCTTGGAGGCATCCTTTCACAATGAATCCTAGACCATATTAAAGAAGATTTTTCCCTCTTTCCAACAATCTCTTACTTGCCCCAAAACTCCCATTAGTTTGTGAGAAACTGAATTTTTAAGATAAAAAAATATATTTACAGTCAAGCCAACCTATGTAGTCATATAATGTCGGCCCTTATTCCAATGGATGTGTCTCTTCATAGGGACAAAATACTATATATATAAATCTACATTCTTCCATTTCAGAGTCAGCGATTCGGTGAAGAATATCCGAGCAAGCACAAAAATTTAAGGAGAGTTCACATCTTGTGAACTAAGGCCGAGGAGGACTTAAAAAAACACATTTTTTTGGGTTATTCTTCCTCAAGCTCGGACAACAGATTACACAGTCACCTTTTATGTGGTTTGGATTTGTGACAGGTGCATAAATAGTCTGCCTGTGAAGAAACAATGGACAGTCACCTACTCGGTGCCTTAATCTTAGTACCTCAGACATGTAAGAAGGTTGAATTGTGGACATTAAGCTCGAATATACTTGTGGTAGCTCGGACACAGCTGTGGAGAAACTATAGCTTGGATAGACTTGTGGAATTACACCTTGGTTCTCTAGAGGACTCATAAATTTTGGACCTAAGGACAGTTATTTATGGAGGCTCAGAATTGCAAGCTAGTGAACCTCTGATACTTTGGATCTGAACTTGTAGAAGGATTGGACTTACCCTTGAAGGCTCAGGCTCAGAATTGCAAGCTAGTAAACCTGTGATACTTTGGATCTGAACTTGTAGAAGGCTTGAACTTAGCCTTTGAAGGCTCAGACTTATGTAGGGACTATTGAAGTCACATGATGGACAAAGTACAGTGAAGAAATAAGAGTGAAGAATCTTGTTGATGACAGTTAAGTAAGTACATGACACAGTTTCTATTAAAAAGAATACCGAGGGATTGGTGTCCTTGGGGTAGGTGCCCCTAAACACAAGGTTGGTGCCTTGAGAAGATAGGGTCGAAACCCTAGAGGTCAGAGCCTCATCAATGCCCAAGTTGGTGCTTGGAAAATAGGTTGGTGCCTGTTTCATTAAAAGGGTTAGTGCCCTTCTCTCATCTATTGTATACTATTATTAAAAGGAGATTGAAGTTCTCTTTAATTCCTAATATTATTATTATATATATCTCTCTGTCTTTAATTGTGAAGAATCTAACTGGCAATAATTAACAATTGAAAAGAAATACTGATTCACCTTCCTCTCAGTATTTCCAACAATTGGTATCAGAGCCAACTTCGTCATTATTAGCCTAACAGTTGGAAGAAGGATTCTTAGGCACAATGAAGAACATGGAAGCAACAGGGAAAATCCCTATATTTGATGGAACAAATTTCAGTTTTTGGAAAAAAAGGATGTCCTAATATCTAATGTCTCTTGGCCTTGAAGTATGGCACTCTGTTTTGAATGGATACAAAGCTCTCACCAGTCTTCCAACTGGTCCAGATGAAAGAAAAGCCTACATTTATAATGCCTATTGACGGGAAAATCTGTCCGGCCAACAACAGGGGATCTCCCTGGTAAAAGGTCCCAATTAGACCTTGAACCATTTGGACTAGGGATCCCGTCGGGGTGTGGGTCCGGCTACCACTGATTTATCCTTTGCTTAGGGTCTCGCTTAAACTCTATAAAATAGTGGATACACACCTAATCAACTGATACAAGACATATGATTGATGCATTAAATGTACATGCGACACTATGAGTAGCAAGAGGAAATAATAAAGCATGAAGACCGAAGGAAGTGTTGTTAACAACACTTCATTAGGGTCACACTTGTAAACTGTTCTGACTACAAAGGAAACAATTCCTCATGGAAAGAACGCCTTTCACTTCCTAAAAGTTTTAAATAGTAACACAAATGCCAATAAACAAAGCCATCAGCGTTTGTTAAGAAAGTGAAATAAACTTAGCCACCATTAACATACTCAACAAACTCTTATGCAACTGTGATGTGAATTGAAGATGCAATTCCCTTAATCTAAAGATGTTCAGAAACTGAAAACATAATACTCAACAGTGCTCATATATAAGACAACACCAGATCCACAAAGGGATTTTTCAAAATGCTTGTATTAATGCTTAAATGTATAATCCTTTGGTAATACAATATACTCAGCTCGAGTCCCAAACAAAAGATCATATACAAGTTCCCGAAGGAAGTATTTATAGGGCAAAACTTTCCCTTTGGGTTTCATTGACCTTTGGCCTTCTTGACTATTGGGCTGCCTTGCGACGCAGTCCGTTCTGCGACTTACGACCTGAAGCAGATCTACGACCTGCGACCTCCTTGGATTTGCGACCTCGCGATCTCCTTGGATTTGCGACCTGCGACCTCCTTGGATTTGCGACCTCGTGACTCGGGTAAATGTGAGACCTGCGACCTGCCTAGATTATGCGACCTTACAACCTAGGAAAATATGCGACCTGGGACCTCGACAAGTATGTGACCTGCGACCTTGGTAAATTTGCGACCTGCGACCCAGTCGCTAGGTCACTGGGTCGCGTCGTCGAGCGTTTTTCATGGAACATGACTCCGCGACCTGGCGACCTGATGAAATCTGCGACCTGGGGTTTTATCCCTTCTACATTTCTCCTGTTGAGATAGTCTTAGCTCCCGCCACATCAACCAGCATTTTCTGGGTAAGCGAAAAACTTCCTTGTCTGGGTCATCATCATGATCTCCTCATGTTACCTGCGTGTAAGCATATTAGATTAGCCATTAGCCTCGCCCACATAAATATTTTTATACATGTTGAAGAAAAAATAAATATACAGTAAAAGAAAACGCAGATGCATAAGGAGCATATTGACAAATAACATCAAGGGGTTTTAATGATTATCTTGGACCCCTGTGTAGTCCTATTCTGTAGGTGATATATGCTTTGAGAAAAGAGGCCATTCCAAAGCGGGGTCACATGGTCGGAGCTTTCATGGGTCGCAACCTCTAGTGGACATATCATTCTGCGACCTTGCGACCTTGGAGGGGTCGCACAGTCGCATGGTCGCATTTTCCGTCCAGCAGCGTGCATCGCGACTCAACGACCTGGAGGGGTCGCGCGACTTGATCTCTACGTGGGTCACAATCTGAAAAGGGTCGCAGGGTCGCAGATATCATCAAGTCGCAATCTGCACTAGCCTCACAAGTTTGCGACCCAGCGACCTGGGTTGAACTGCGACCTCAAAGCATGGCTGTCTTCATCGTGCAATCATCGTTCATCTTAGGCGCAATGTCTTCTCTTGCATTGAATCTTGCTTTCATTCAATGAAGGGAATGGTTTTTACGTATGAAGGAGTTGCTCGATCGCGCGATCTGGCTGTAGTTGCAGGAAGGAGTGCACTCCAACAAATCCCTTGCCCTTCTAATGGTGATTCATCGATGGATCGATAATTTTAACCATGCATCAAAATTAATAACGAACAACTTCTGTCTCCACGGTGGTAAGTCAGGTTGTGAGCAGACAAACACCATTGCCACGCTATATTTACATGATGTCAACAAAACCAGTGTTCCAACGAAAATCTAATACGTCAATCTGCTAGACGCACATTTAGATTTGAGTTAGTCATTTCACGCCCTCTTTGGAAGCACGAATATGAAACATGTTTCGGCCATGTCAAAGAAATTCGTTTTAACTTGCGGCTCTTTCCATATAATGATTTAACACCGAACGCCAAGCCTCCTCGAGTCAACATCTTTGATATAATTTTAAAGGTGGAACTTTTATCTTGTAACAAAATATTTCTCATCTACTATATCGAGGGATCTGTCATTCTGGAAATAATGCTCCATAGCTGTTACTGCGTTGGTTTGATTGAGCGTTTTGCTTTTTCCTGGTGCATCCTATGGCAATGACAAAGCTGACACAGCTGAATCCATGCGCATGCATTCTGGGTGGGATTATGTTTCCATTATTATTATCTCATTCACGCTGGATGATAGCAAACGCTACCTGCCCCCATCGAAACACTACTTTAGTGACACGATCCACGTGGTGTCATGCATGGAGAGGTTACTAAACGTTATTAACACATTCCTGGGAGGCGTTGAATGCAACGTTGGGCCTTGGAAACTTTCCTCTGTGAGGTGGCAAACGATATTCTTTCACACGTGGTGGAGAGGCATCAACGGGCCTTTCCATACTGGAAACAGGCGAAGGGCAGAAATAGCTGGTAAAGAGCACGATTAGTGTTGACAAGAACGTTGAACCCACTGCATGTTTTAAGCGTAATTTTGACCATCATTAAACGCTTCACCATCATTCGAAACTCCACTATCGAAATGCCTGCATCCATTGGCACGTGTTGGTGTAGTTCTGTTCCATGTTTCAATTGAAAATTTGACTGCTACATAATATATATCTGCTCCAAGCATTTACTGTAAGTTGAAAACCTGCCAAGAAATATTTAAGCCCACTCGTAATGTGTTTTCATATAGTTCCGATCCGCGTTTTAATCGTCGATTTGACCACCTTATATATCTGCCTCATAGATTAAAACTTCGGCATAAATTATTTGGTCCTAGCTGTAATGTGCCTCGTATGCTTTTGTTTGGCGGTCTCATATGGTTTTGAAATCATATGTGTTTGCGCCTTGGCATTAAATATACAACGTAACTTTGGCCCATCGAATGTGCGCCCCTTATAATGTCTTCACATAGTTTTGCTCCACGATCTCCTATGGTTTTGAAACCATATGTTTTTTTTATTTGCCTCGGTTTAATTATATAATATCAAAACCATAACCTTGGTCCACATATTTGAGCCCACCATGTAGCTCGAGGTCTAACAAACGTTGCTTCCCTTCCCCAATTTGCCAGAGTTGTCAAAAAAACTATGTCGGTTTAGAAGAATGGCCTTTTATAGAATTTGCACAATCTTCAAAGACAAAATGTACTTCGCCATTATCTGACTTTGGTACAACACTCAGACTGTCAGATGTACCTTGAACAGCTGAAGAATTATAACCAAGAGCTTCCTTCCGTGTTGTCATGATGGGTCAAATTTGTGCAGGCCATCAATTATTATGGACCTCAAATTACCACCTGCTATACTGTCTGATCTATGCGCCTCTGGATCGACATCATCATGGCCAATACTATCGTGACTAAGTTGCAATTTTCTGTGGGCCCTTTGCATAATCACCTCCTCAATTGTGTTTAATTCTTATTGCCAAAACATGATGCAATTGACCAACGCGATGAGCACGCTGTAATGCTTGCTTGTCAACTTGTGGATTCCAGTCCTACTCATAGAAAATGAAAATACCAGATCTTGCAAGATTCAAACCAGCACCAGTAGCTCGAGTAGATATTAAAATACAAATGCTTCACAAGTATCTTCGTTGGCCTTTCTGAAGTCACTTGACTCTAGCAGTGTTGATGCTTTTCCACCAAAGCTTTGCACAACTGCAAAACGCTCTTCTGCTCTTACTGATCCATCAAGACACTCATAAGAATACCTTTGCAGCTCTAAGTAATCCTGAAGAATGTCTAATGTCTGCGTCGTTGGAGAAGAAATCAAGACACAATGTCCTTGACTGTGCAGTTTCTCAAGCAAAATCTCCAAGATGATGAGCTTTCCACTCGCCTGCACTAAGTGTTCACCTTCTTCAAATGGCTCTAGCTCCACACCATTGAAAATATAAGCATGGCTACATGTCTTTCGCAGTTGTACCACAATATTTTGTAAAGATTGATGCTGAGTGCTTGAACCACTTGTTTGAAGTTGGGCCACTCTTGATGCATTACATATACATAACTTTTCTTTCGAAGTGGGACCAATGGAGCCAGTACTGTAACCCCAGACAGTGGTGGCAATGTAAGAGTTCCATTCTTGACAAGTAAAGATTTTGTATGCTAAAGCATGAATGCATGCACAATATAACTTAGTAGCTTGAACTGTTTGCTACATCCAGAGGTATTGTCACCTTGAGTCAAGGTCGCAACTTTAATGGACACAACACCAAAAGAGCCACGGGCATTTCTGTTGATCTTTCAAGTAAGCCAACAAACTTAAAGCCTGCAATGTGTTCCCAAGTCCCATTGTGACTGTAAGTTCCCTTGACTGGCACGGTCTTATTACCTGCGTATATGCGATAGATGTCCTCCACTTCTCATGTTTCAGCTCGTACTACTCTTATCCTTCTTAGCGGTGTGGTGATGACATTTATGAGTATATCACCCGTGGGATCGACCTGTATGGAACATTGTCACATCATAGTTACTTGTTTTGAGAATGGTGTCCCTAGGTAAACATATGAGATTAACGAGCTTAAAATACGTATTTAGTCAACATGCTGAATGACCCACGACGAGAGGGCCATTAATTGTCAAAACACAAAAAGGTTTTCATTCAAATGTACGCATGGCAATCTCATGGCGCAACTACGGTAAGAGTGTTCGAGCGTATGCTCGATGATCCCTCCCACATATGGTGTGATTGCAGCAACAACATCTGATCATGATGGTGAGAAAGCTCATGAGGAGTTGGGGATAGGTCGGCGGGATGTCACTGACTGCAGGTCGGGTGAAAGAATTTAACGCCTAAGCAAGCAGAGGGGGAACCCGAAATTTTAAATATACCCAAAATTTTGGGTGCTGTTGTAGCGGCTACAACAATGCCAAAGCTTTAAATTCCATCACTAGTGGAATCACCGATTTCGAATTTAAGAAAGTCATGAACTGTGACTCAGCCAAATAAGTATGTGATAAATTGGTTTCGCTATATGATGGGGACTCCAAAGTTAAGAAGGCAAAGCTTCAAACCTATAGAAGACAATTCAAGAGTCTGAAAATGGATGATGAAGAAGATATTACATCATACTTCCTTAGAGTAGCTGAAGTGGTTAACTCTCTTAAAGGACTAGGGGAAAATATTGAAGAAAGCACCATAGTTCAAAAAATCCTGAGATCACTTCCTGTTCGACTCCAAAGTAAGTGCCATAGAAGAAATGAAGGACCTAGATACTCTCAAGATGGATGAACTTCATGGAATCCTTATTGCCTATGAGATGAGGAAAGGGATCCCAAATTTCAAAGAAGAAGCTTTCAAAGCCTGAAAGTTTACAAAAGAAGGAAAAAGATGGACTTACAACAGTGATAAATCAGACACTGAAAACGAGTTAGCTCAATTTGTATGAAGACTAAAAAGGGGATCTAAACTAAAAGGTAAGTACCTGCTTATTTGTTTCAATTGTGGAAGAATAGGTCATTACGCTACAAAATGTCCTCATAAACATGATAGTGATGATGAAAAAGACTCTAAAAGAATGATGTACAAGAAGAAGGGGTTTAATAAGAAGAACTTATTCTCTAAACAAGATGATTCTGATGAAGATGAGTTCGTAGTCATAAAGAGGAAATAAACTAGAAATGTGCATCAGTACAAAGAAAGCGATGATGAATTAGATGAGGAAAGTAATTATGTTGGAAGAAAAGAAACATGCTATTCATGGAATTTACAAATGATGATGACTCATAAATAGAAGATGAAAGAAACATGGATAGTTTGCTAATGAGTGCCATTGAAGAAAATGAGAATCTACAAAAGAAGATAATTTCTCTCAAAATAGAAAGAGAGGAAGCAAAAAGAAGGGAAGACTTCTTGAACATCAAGTTAAAAGAGAAGGATGATATCTGTGAAAAACGTGAAGCTGAAATAGTGTCCCTAAGAAAGGAATTGGAGCAAATCAAAAGGAGTTGGAAAAGCTCTCTAGCTCTTGACAACATTCTTAACACTCAAAGACCTCAACATGACAAGTCTAGAATTGGTTTCAAAAGATAATCATCAAGTACGAAGAATAATTCCAGAAGTTATGCTGATGTACTCTCTTGCCATGCAAAAGAAGAAAAATCATCTCAGGAAAAAGGTCACATCTCAAAAACAAGATTTGAAAGAGCAACTCCAAGGAAGAATGGTGATTCAAGCTACAGATACTACAATAGGTATCAAACTATTTTTCTTGGACATCGTTACAATTGTAAAAACTTTGGGCATCGAGCTAAGCATTGCAAGGCTCATAAGAATAAAGCACCAAGATTGAATAATCAACCAAACCAACTGCGTGGGCCTAAAGAGAAAGAACAAATCAAAACTTACAATTCCTTTGATCCTTTGACTAAGTTTGATCTGTCTTGCTCATTATGTGATGATTATGATCATAATGAACAAAATTTCCCTCTCAAGAGGGAAAAAACTAAAAACGTAAATCTCAAAATTGAAAAATGTGGCCTAGCTCTATGTGCTCATAGTGAATAAAATCATTGGTTCATGGATAGTGGATGCTCGAGACATATGACAGGTGACCAAAAGAAGTTTATCTCATTGAACAAGAAAAATGGAAATGTATCCTTTGGAAGTAGATCTGCTAAAATCACTGGAAAAGGGGCTGCTACCCTTGTCAATGGACTAGGAAAGGCTCAAAATACCTTGCTGGTAGAAGGGCTCAAACACAATCTCTTAAGTGTCAGCCAGATTTGTGACTAAGGACATAATGTTGTCTTTAGTACAAAAAATTGTGAAATAAGAGACTCGTCCTCAGGAGAGCTTGTGGCAAAAGGAGTAAGAACACCGGATAATGTTTACATTCTCAGTAGAATCTGAGAAGATAAATGTTACTTAAGTCAAACAGAAGAAAGCTGGTTATGGCACAAGCGATTGGGGCATACAAGTTTTGATAACCTAGTCAACATCAGCAAAATTAATGCAGTAAGGGATGTTCCAAAAATGTGCAAACCAAATCAAGTTGTATGTGGCCCATGCCAACATGGAAAGCAGACCAGAACTAGCCACAAAACTAAGGAGTTCTCAACAACAAAACCTTTGGAAATTATTCATGCAGATTTGTATGGGCCAACTAGAACTCCAGCTCTTTAGGGTGAAAGGTATTTTGCTCTATTTGTTGATGAATATACTAGAATGATGTGGATATATTTCATAAAATATAAATCCGAAGCATTTGAATGTTTTAAAAATCTTAAGGCTCTCATTGAGAATGAGAAATATTCTAAGATTAAATGTCTTAGAACGGATAGAGGAGGAGAATTCACCTCAAAAGAGTTTGATGAATTCTGTAAAGAGCATGGAATCGAAAGAGAACTCTCTACTGCTAGGACACCCCAACAAAATGGAGTAGTTGAAAGAAGGAACCAAACCATTCAAGAAATGGCAAGGACAATGCTACTAGCAGCTGATTTGCAACCAAAATTTTGGAGAGAAGCAGTTGGCACCGCAGTTTATACCTTAAATCGAACTCAACTAAGACCAAATAATGAAAAAACTCCTTATGAATTATGGAAAGGAAGACTTGCTTCAGTAAAATATTTCAGGGTTTTTAGAAGCAAATGTTTCATAAAAATAAATGATGACTCACCAGGTAAATTTGATTCTAGAGTTGACGAAGGAATATTTCTTGGATACTCCACTAGGAGCAAAGCTTACAAATGTTACAACTATCGTCTACGAAGAATAGTGGAAAGCATTGATGTAAAGATTGATGAAGGCCTTCTAGAAAAAGGAATTGAAAATCATGAAGTTGAGCCTTTCTTTGAACAAAGTGAAGAAGAAGAATCTGAAAAAGAAGAGGAGAATGAAGAACCTCAAAGAGAACCTCAAAATGAATCTTCACAAACTCCCTCCAAGATCAAGTTTGTTCAAAGATATCATCCAGAAGAACAGGTCATCGGAAATATAGATGAAGGAATCCAAACTCGAAGAAGGATGATAAGCACCCCTAGAAAAGATGATGTGGATCTATTATCTTTAATAGAACCTGAAATTTTTTCTCAAGCAAGCAAAGATCCTCGTTGGATAAAGGCCATGGAAGAAGAAATGTCTCAAATCGAAAAAAATGAGACTTGGGAACTAGTACCTCGCCCAAAAGATAAAAATATAATTGGAACAAAATGGGTATTCAAAAACAAGATGAATGAAGATGGACAAATCATCATAAATAAAGTCAGACTTGTCTGCAAAGGATACTCGCAAATCAAAGGAATTGACTTCGAAGAAACCTTTGCACCAGTAGCTCGAATGGAAGCCATAAGAATGTTTTTAGCATTTACTTGCTCAAAAGGATTCAAGGTTTATCAAATGGATGTAAAATCAGCATTCCTGAATGGAGATCTCAAGGAGGAAGTTTACATGGAGCAACCAGAAGGATTTGATCTTGCTGAAGGAAAATACCTTGTATGCAAACTAAAAAAGGCCTTGTATGGATTAAAACAAGCCCCTAGAGCATGGTATGCAAAGTTGGATCACTATCTGCAACAAGAAGGTTTCAAAAAGGGAGTGGCAGGTAGCAATCTCTACATGAAGATGGACAAGGAAAAAATTCTGATCACTCTTGTTTACGTCGATGATCTAATCTTTGCTAGCAATGATGAAGAAATGAGCCATGAATTTGCTCCAAATATGTCAAAAAAATTTGAGATGTCAATGATTGGTGAGTTGTCGTACTTTCTTGGGCTACAAATATCTCAAACCTCTGCAGGCATGTTTATATCTCAAGCAAAATATCTTAAAGACATGCTTAAAAGATATGGGATGGAAGATTGTGCACCTATGATCACACCAATGACCACAGATTGTAAATTAAGCAACGATGATGATACCCCCCAAATAGATGCAACTCTTTAGATGTCAATAATTGGAGCTCTCCTATACTTAACTGCTATAAGACTAGATATTATGCAAGCAGTAGGAATGGTAGCGAGATTTCAGTCAAGTCCTAAACAATCCCATCTAGCAGTTGTGAAAAGAATTGTCAGATATATGAAAGGAATGACTGATTTCGGTCTTTGGTATCCTAAAAGTTGAACTCTTATTGTGACAACTTATTCTGATGCTGATTGGGCTGGAAGTGTGGGTGATCGAAAAAGTACCAATGGAAATGCATTCTTTATGGGAGATTTTATTGTATTTTGGCTCAGCAAAAAGCAATAATCTATATCCCTTTCTACAGCTGAAGCAGAATATATAGATGCTGCTGATTGTTGTACACAAATTCTATGGATGAAGGAAGCCTTGAAGGATGTCAACATATAAACTAAGCAACCAATTACTATTTTTTGTGACAATAATAGCGCCATCAGTCTTTCAAAGAATCCAGTGATGCACTCAAGAACCAAACATATTCCAATCAAATACCAATTTATCCGTGAACAAGTTGCTGAAAACAATATCAGGTTGGAATACGTCAATACAAAAGAGAAAATTGCGGATATCTTTACAAAACCCCTTCCACGAGAAGCATTTGAGTATCTTCGCCAAAAGATGGGGGTCATTTCTCTTGCATCACATCAAATCAAGCAACATGTCAAGGGGAGCAGCATAATATGGGGAGTACTTGGGCACCCCATTTTCCATTGATGTCAAAGGGGGAGAGAATTCTATAATATTTCCATCAATGACAAAGGGGGAGATCGTTGGTCAATAATTGTCATTGATGGAATATAATCTCTCTTGAAGAGCTCTCTTAATGGAATATTGATAGATGATGCACTATGACATATGATGACATGGAAGACACACCATGATGAAGAAGCTCTAATGATATCTTACTGTCCCAATCACCTTCTGCACTAAAATTTTATGAACAATCACAAAGAAAGATAAATTTAGACACCTTGGAGGCATCCTTTCACAATGAATCCTAGACCATATTAAAGAGGATTTTTCCCTCTTTCCAACAAGCTCTTACTTGTCCTGAAAGTCCCATTAGTTTGTGAGAAACTGAATTTTTAAGAAAAAAATATATTTACAGTCAAGACGACGTATGCAGTCATATAATGTTGGCCCTTCTTCCAATGGATGTGTCTCTTCATAGGGACAAATTACTATATATATATAAATATGCATTCATCCATTTCAGAGTCAGCAATTCGGTGAAGAATATCCGAGCAAGCACAAAACTTTAAGGAGAGTTCACATCTTGTGAAATAAGGCCGAGGAGGACTTTAAAAAACACATTTTTTTGGGTTATTCTTCCTTAAGCTCGGACAACAGATTACACAGTCGCCTTTAATGTGGTTCGGATTTGTGACAGGTGCATAAATAGTCTGCCTGTGAAGAAACAGTGGACAATCACCTACTCGGTGCCTTAATCTCAGTACCTCAGACATGTAAGAAGGTTGAATTGTGGACATTCAGCTCGAATATACTTGTGGTAGCTTGGACACAGCTGTGGAGAAACTGCAACTTGAATAAGCTTGTGGAATTACACCTTGGTTCTCTAGAGGAATCATAAATTTTGGACCTAAGGACAATTATTTATGGAGGCTCAAAATTTCAAGCTAGTGAACTTGTGATACTTCGGATCTGAACTTGTAGAAGGATTGGACTTACCCTTGAAGGCTCAGGCTCATAATTGCAAGCTATTAAACCTGTGATACTTCAGATCTGAACTTGTAGAAGGCTTGAACTTACCCTTTGAAGGCTCAGACTTATGTAAGGACTATTGAAGTCACATGATGGACAAAGTACAATGAAGAAATAACAGTGAAGAATCTTGTTGATGACAGTCAAGTAAGTACATGACACAATTTCTATTAAAAATAAGACCAAGGGATTGGTGTCCTTGGGGTAGGTGCCCCTAAACACAAGGTTGGTGCCTTGAGAAGATAGGCTCGAAGCCCTAGAGGTCGGAGCCTCATCAATGTCCAAGTTGGTGCTTGTTTCATTAAAAGGATTGGTGCCCTTCTCTCATCTATTGTATACTATTCTTAAAAGGAGATTGAAGTTCTATTTAATTCTTAATATTATTATTATATATATCTCTCTGTCTTTAATTGTGAAGAATATAAATGGCAATAATTAACAATTGAAAAGAAATATTGATTCACCCCCTCTCAGTATTTCCAACAGAGGCTTAGGCACATGTATTCTAAAGAGCCCAAAAATCGTTTGTGGAAATTCCACTCATAATTTGTTTTATTAAAAAAATTGATTATTTTAATGGGGACCATAAGTATAAACTTATATAAATTAAATAATTAAATGGTATTAATAAAACATAGTGTGAATATTCTAGATAATATGGATCAAGTCAATTTATAATCTTACCTGTTGATAGGAGATCTAATCTCAATCATTGATGTCTCAACAAGAAGACTATAAGGGAAGGCTTGAGGGTCATTTGGAAAGACACACAGAGTGAATCTAGAGATTGAAATTTCTGAAGTGAGTAGTGTTCAAGACGAGAAATTGATCTAAGTGATTCCAGTGCAGAGAGGGGCAGAGATAGCTTCCAGAGAGAGTTATTTTCTCAGCAGAAGAATCATCCGCAGAGAGACACAGAGAGGGATCCAACAGAGCCAGAGAGGCTCACACTGAGCCATGCAGGGCTATACAGAGGCTGCGCAATGGCCAAGACGGTTTCCGAGATTTTGTTGTCGGATCAGTTTCAGAAGCCAGGAGCCAGCGTGTGAGACCGAGATGCCAAGATATGATATTTCGGGAGGCAGAGCGATATACGGCTTGGGTGACATAGTGCCAGGAGGACATGACGCAGGACCTACGCAGTGACTGTGAAGAATCAACACATTTCCCTCCATAGGTATCTCATCCAACATCCGGATCAGCTGGGAAATTCCAATGATTGAGTGAGGTAAAACTCAAATTTTCTGCCAATATTTCTCTCTCTGTTACAAAATAACCTTGGAGGTATTCAGAGATGTATTCAAAATTTTCTACTGCTTAATAAGAATAAACCCTCAGATCTGCTGCACCTATTTTCCCACATTGGGTTTTTCCGGGGACTTTCGTCCAAAAACAACTATCCTATGTATATATTTTTCTTTGCTCTTTTTCCTTGTTTCAAAATCATATTTAATTAAATGTAGGCTACTTCAGTAATTTACTTCAATGTTTCAAGAAGCAATCTGAAATAATTTTGTAATGTAATTTACAAAGTAGGTGAAGTAGTTTCAACTGGTTGTAGTAGGATTCCTGAGAGTGTTAGATCTAGGAATTTTCACATGGTATCAGAGGGTTTGATGTAAAAGTTAGAAGGCCGAATTGTTGCAACAACAACAGATCAAATTCCCAGAGTGATTGCGCGGTTCTAGCTAGAAGGGTTGAATTTTTGAGGTGGTATCTTTAAGCGAGTTGACAGAGAGGTAAGAATTCTGGATCAAGATCTTGCCAAGGCAGAGGGAGCATCATGAGGCTTCACACAGAGCTAGAGGGATGTAGTTTTTCTGCAAGCAGTTGCTGGGCAGAAAAGTGTCAGACGAAGAAGAAGAGCACATTGTGAGGGAATTCTTAGTGAGTTCCTTTGCCAAGGAATTCCGTTTTTGTCATTTTCTGGGTAAAAAAGGAGCAACATACTTACCAGCTCCATCGGGCAATGCATAAGCCAGCCTAGAAGCTACACAGTAGGGAGAAAGATGGAGCATTTCGATAGTTTTCTGCTGAGATGACATCTCACAGACTTAAAGATCAAGATCTGTTGGAGGGATCCTCCAACTACGTGATCTAGAAGGAAGGAATCAAATTCCTTCTGTATGAGTATGATCTCAAGGTGTTCGTATACAACATGGTTGTTGTACCTACATATCTGGATTATAATAAAAAGTACAAGTATGATATGACAAAGACCAAGAGACTTATCCTTTATGGTGTCAAGGATCATATAGTCTCCCATATAGTTGGCAAGAACACAAACAGGGAGACAAGGGAGGCCTTTTTTGTGCTATGCGAAGGAACTTATGAGCAGGGGAAGATGTACTTGGAGCAGAAACTTTGGATGATCCAGATGCAAAAGGGGGAGTACATCGTAGGAATTTATGTAGGAACGCAACATAATACACATATAACCATGAATACACTCATTACCTCGTTAGAAAGATCTATCAAAGGACTACAACTTTTGAGTGAGAAACATTGAATAAAATTACATGTTGCTCCTAGTTTTCCCAAAAAAACGTCGTTTAGGGCCTCAAAACGGCTCCAAAAGTTCAAGACCCAAAAAACTACTAAAAATAGTAAAACGTGTTGAAACTAAAAAACTGAAAGAAACGATGGTGGGGGTCCAAGTGGAATAGGTGGGTGGCCACTAATATCCACCTCAATCATTCCTGCCCCTTTAGGAAGCAATGGTCCCCATTGCATTGAGTTCCTCAATGAGATGAGGAAAATTCTGATGAACTTGGTCGTCAGTGAGACACTTTCCATGGTGATGGTGTATGGCCCATATTAGAGTGGGAGAAGCTTGCAGTGGGGTCCAACGAGGTGCTCCTTCTGCAAATGTAGCCACACTTTGTTGCCCACCTGGAATTTGTGTGGCACCCGATGCTAATCATGGCATTACTTGTACTTCGCATTGGATTTGTCCAAGATGTCGTGGATCTGCTGGCGAACTTGCTGGATGCGTTCAATAAATTTGGTTTCTTTATCAGCCTCATATAGTAAATGTGTGGATTCTCTGTGTGTGGTCGCATGAGGTATGTCAACATCAGGCGGCAACACACTTGGGGTCAGATTAATGGAGTGCTTGACCTGACAGTGTAGATGAACCTTTGTGGGTGAGGAGAAATTGTCCTCGCATTCCTCCAGGACTTTGTCCATATGCTGTTTCCGTGCAGGGGAGCCCTATTTCGATGCTGTGGCCATAATATTATTATTGCCTTGTGGTCGAATTGTAATGATAATAAATTTTTTGGTTTGGGAAACAATATTAATGCATTGTTTTGCAGTAGTAAAAGAGATGACCGAAGGGTACGACCTCCGGTATCATGTAAAATTTATTTCCCAAAGTAATAACAACAAAACGAGGCCTAGAATCATACACAACATGTCGCTTCCACAAGTATGGTTGGATCAATAATACATCAAACACATCAAGAGGAGCAACAACCCCACCTAGAAGTTGTGTGGCACCCGATGTTGATCATGGCGCTGCTTGTACTTGGCATTGGATTTGTCCAAGATGTCATGGATTTGCTGGCAGACATGCTGGATGCATTCAATAAATTTGGTTTCTTTATCAACCTCATACAATACATATGTAGATTTTGTTTGTGTGGTCGCATGAGGTATGTCAACATCAAGTAGCGACACACTTGGGGTTAGATCAATGGAGTGCTTGACTTGACAGTGTAGAGGAACCTCTGTGGGCGAGGAGAAAATGTTCTTGTATTCCTCCACGACTTTGTCCATATGATGCTACCATGTAGGGGAGCCCTGTTTCAAGGCTGTGGCCATAATATTCTTCTTGCCTTGTGGGAAAATTGTAATGAAAATAAATTTCCTGGTTTGGGAAACAATCTTATTGCATTGTTTTGCAGTAGTCAAAGAGATGACAGGAGGCGGTACTACTTCCGGTATCATGTAAAATTTATTTCCCAAAGTAATAACAACAGAACGAGGCCTAGACTCATACACATGTTAATTTCACAGGTATGGTTGGCCCAATAATACATCAGACACATCAAGAGGAGCAACATCACAAAATACCTTATTCGTGAATGACTTGATGCTGTACGGAAGGCGACACTGCTGGCGGACGCGGAGATATTTTCCTTGGTGAATCCACCCAATGGTATATGACTGTGGGTGTGCTGTGGTTGGTAGGCCGAGCCGCTTCACAACCTTTACTGAAATGAGGTTCTTTTGGCTTCCACTACTGACAATGAATTAGAGTGGAGAACCCTTCACCCACATCTATGAATTGAAGTGATGCTCCCCTCCTCTAGATCCTCAGGCTCCTCCCTTTGGAGCTTGGTGGTGGAAACAGTGGCACTAGGTTCCACATAAATTATTTTCTTCCCTTTTTCATCGCCCTTGTTTGGTTCTGAATCAGGATCAGAACATGCATCTGATTCGGGTGCCTTCAGTTCGGCCACTAGTGACTGTTTGACCCGACACTCATTTGTGCTGTGAGTGGGGCTGTTATGAAATTCACACCACTTCCCCGCATACTTCTTTGGATTTGTGGCATAGTTATAAGTCTCACAGCTTTGTTTTTTCCCATTGTTCTGCGGTTCAAGGGCGTCTTTCCCTGGCTTCAGATTTGCAGATCCAATGTCTCGCTTCTTCTGCTTAAATTTCTGCTCGATCTTGGTGGCATAGCGATATGCCATGCTAAGCGAGGTAATGTCTAGGAAATCCATTTCCTCCTGAATGCATATATGAAAAAAACTACGGTACTTGAGCACCAAATATCTCTCTAAATATTTAATACCTAAATTTGTGTGCAGGGTACGGAACAAATTCGCCAATTCATGCACATCTTGATCCCTTTGTTGCCGCTGCGGAGTCCATTAGATGTTCATAGCTCCCCACATGGGAATATTGTTCCTCGATGCCATCTCGGAATGAATTCCAAGTGGGTGTGGCCGATAATAGAGAGGGTTCCCTCCCGTAATTTTTCTCACAGTAGGTTTCCCACCAGTCTTTGACATGGGCGGCAGCTTTGAGGAGTGAAAAAGTAATATTTTCTCGGTCGGAGAAATCATGGATCGAGAAGTACCCTTCCAACAAATTCAACTATCTATCTATGACTTCTGCATCTATCTGGCCTTCAAATACAATAATGTCAAAGTTGATATATACCTTGAAAGGAGTGGCGCCTCCAGAGTGGCTGCTAGATGCATATGTGTCGCTGGTGGGTAGCTGTTGAAGGATCTGGGAAAAGTTATCCATTATCGCGTTCCTTTGTTTCTTAAGGGCCTCCTAAAGTAATAATTTGATAAGATATCCTGCTCCCTCGTGTTTCTTTTCTTCCGCCATGGGAGGTTGTCGGGGTTTGCGAGGCTGATCTTGCAAGGGTTCAACCAGATTGAGCCCTAACTCCTTATACCCCGACCTCATTAGGGACATGCAAAGAAAAATAGAGAAAGAGCATAACACTCTAATACCACTGATCCGAATTTATGTAGGAACAAAAAAGAATACACATATAACCATAAATACAAAGATGCAGCGGAAATACAACTTCATTCCATTAAAATCAAATGACTGAAATATGCTTACAAACATAATGGAAATAAACTAGCTAGGGCGCTGGTAGCTTATCTATGAGAAGAGGCGTGGCGGCTATAGGTCTCTGAACTATGTTACAATGAGGCTCTAAGGCCTATTTGTTATTGAGAAACAATGGAAAACCCTAAACATCCAAAAACCTAACCCTAGGAGATGAAGCACCAAAACTATGGGCCCCGTTTGGATAAATTGGTACATCAACTTCCTAGGGACGTAACTTTGGCATATGATCTCCGTTTGACGTGCTAAATACATCGTTAGAAATATATATCCGAGGAATACAACTTTTGAGTGAGAAAAATAGAAGGAGATTTCATGTTTCTCCCTGTTTTCCCAAAAAATGTCGTTTGGGGCTTCAAAACGGCTCTAGAAGTTCATGACCTGAAAAAATGCTAAAAATAGTAATCTGTGTTGAAACTGAAAAAATGAAAGAAATGATGGTGGGGGTCCAAGTGGAATAGGTGAGTGACACCAATATCCACATGGATCATATCTACCCCAACTGCTACAACTATGGTGAGGTTGGACCTTAACAAAGTCACTGAGGAGTGGCAATTTTTTGTCCAAAGTATCTTGGGCAGGGAAACACTACCTAGTTGGGAGTCGATGTGGGCAGTTCTTCAGGAGGAGGAGCTGAGAAGTGATATGGTCAAGTTCAAACTTGATGGTATCAATGTGAGCAGATCAAAGAATCAGGAGGAGGAGGAGAATGCAACCCTCGCATCGAAGGGACAACAAGGGCAATGAAAATAAAAGAGAGATGTTTTGAAGGTGAAGTGCTTCAGATGTGGCGAGATGGGCCAATTTGCATCGCAGTTTCCTCTGAAGAAAAAGGAAAAGGATTAGAAGCATGATCCAAAGGTTGGAGCTGCGAAGATCGATGAGGATGAGTATGCCATGAGTGCCCATGCATCTCAAGGAGGGAGATGGGGTGACATGGAACTGTAGTTCACCTTGAACTTCAGTTGCGTAAGATCCTTGAGGAGCCCACCTCTTGGATCACAGCCTTGCTACGGGTGCCCATGATCAACAGTAGCAGGATGAAGGAGTCTTCAATTGGAGCCAAGGAGAGATGAAGCGACAGATGCAATGGGTAGCAGTGCCAACTTATGAGCAATGCAAAGCAAAGTAGTATCAGTGATGTGCAGAGAAGAAAAAACGCAGTGCATTAGAGGGAAATCATAATAACTATCAGAAGTTAGATCTTGAGCACCAAGGTACATCCACTGAACACTTGTTCAATTTTTGGGTGGTTTTCAGTTACTTCTCTTAGTAGTTGAGTTGTAGTGTTAGCAGTGGTAGTGTCATGGGAAGTAATACAATTGTAGAAGCAATGCAGTGGTTGGTGGACATCTTGTAAAACATCAACAACGTAGACGATGCTTCAGGGTCAAAGAAGTATGCAATAGGCATGTTGTTAGAGCGCTTTCCTCACTAAGAGGGAGTGTTGATTTTTGGTAGCATCGAAAGTGCTCTAAGTCTCAAAATTTGTGGAGACGCTTAGGCACATGTAGTCTAAAAAAGTTAAAAACTCAGAAATCGTTTGTGGAAATTCCACTCAGAATGTGTTTTATTGAAAAAAATAAATATTTTAATGGGTACCCTAAGTCTAAACTTAGGAAAATTAAATAATTAAAGGGTATTAATAAAACAGAGTGTAAATATTCTAGAGGACATGGATCAAGCCAATTTATAATCTTAGTCGTCGATTGGAGATCTAATCTCGGCCGTTGATGTATCAATGAGAAGACTATAAAGAAAGGCTTGAGGGTCATTTGGAAAGACATATCGAGTGAATCTAGTGATCAAAATTTCTGAAGTGAGAAGTGCTTAAGATGAGAAATCAATCTAAGTGATTCCAACGCAGAGAGGGGTAGAGACAAATTCTAGAGAGAGAATGATTTTCTCAGTCGGAGAATCATCAACAGAGAGAGGTAGAGAGAGATCCAACAGAGCCAGCGCAGATCGAGAGAGGCTGAAGCAGAGCCACGTAGGGATACGCAGTGGCCAAGAGGGTTTTTTATATTTTTTTGTTGGATCAGTTTCAAAAGTTGGGAGCCGGGGTGTGAGACCAGGAGGCGAAGATCTAAGATTCTGGGAGGTAGATCGATCTACAAATTGGGTGATGCAGTGGAAAGAGGAGGTGACGCAGGCCCTATGCAGTGACTACACAGAAGTAGTGCAGGGTCCTCCATAGGTACCTCATCCAACATCCGGATCAACAGGGAAATTCCAGTGATTGAGTGAGGTAAAAATCACATTTTTTATGCTAGTATTATTCTCTCTATAATTGAATAACCTTGGAGGTATTCATAATTTTCTACTGTTTAATAAGAATAAACCCTCTGATCCGCTGCATCGGTTTTACCGCATGGGGATTTTCTTAGGACTTTTGTCTGAAAATAATGGTGTCCTATGTGTATATTTTTCTTTTCTCAGTTTCCTTGTTTCAGAAAATCATATTTAATTAAGTGTAGACTGCTTCAGTAATTTACTTGAATGTTTCAAGAAGTAATCTGAAATAATTTTGTAATGTAATTTACAAAGTAGGTGAAGTAGATTCAACTGGTTGTAGTAGGATTCCCGAGAGTGTTAGATATAGGAATTTTCACACCCGGTCCTTTGGCTCCCGATCTAAAACTCCGGCCTCTATCAATTCTGCAAGTCCATCTAGCCATTGAATCTCAACTGTTAATTTGATCACTAGTTGTGCCTTAGTCCATCAAGAGCACAACACATTGACACTCCTGTTGAGTTGTTCACACATTTGTTTCTGAGAAACTCTCAATATTCTCACTGCTAGTCCTTAGCTACTCAAGGAATTCATCCCAGTATGGTCTTCTTGTGCTGCACCGATGAAGCCTAACATAGGGCATAGAGGGCTTCCACTTATCACTGCAAGATGTCCATCTCCCACAATGAACATGGGCTAGGAGGAATTCCCATAATCTATTGTAGAAGTCCTTCTCGACCCACAAGTCTTGAGCTCCACAAAATTCTCCTGGCTGATCAGATCCTTGAGCTCCAACAACTGCCACTCTAAAAACTACCTTTGTCCATGAAGGTGTTGCACACTGGGCTCCAACTTCGACACTATCACGCTGTCCTACAACAAACCATAAGTGCCCAAGCCACGTTCACACTTGGTCCACTCTCACACTGCCCTCCAACAGTCCACAAATGACCAAGTCCATGCTGTAGCATCTGCACATAGCTAGGGAATCCAATCATCTAGGAGACCCTTACACATGGCTGTCAACTGACTTCAAAATTTTTCTCTTTTTCTATGCAATAGAGGAGCTATTGCACAAATCTAGGCTCCAATATTCACCGTGGAAACTTCCCACTGGTTAGGGCTTCTAACATGCCACGTCATCCCAACCTCCTTGGCTTTCATAGGTTGCAACAAATATTTCCACACTAGGATACCTACATCACTTCATAACGGGATCTTCTCTTATTTGGAGTTCCTTCATACCCAAGGCAACTCCAATAATTGGCTCCCAACAAACTGCAATGTAGATCGATCCAAATTGATACAAGAACATGGATCCAATGCAAATTCCCATGCTATTGCAATACTATTATACTGCTGTCCCTGGTCAGGGCAAGTGCATGCTGCAACTTCCCTTCATAAACCAACTTGACAACCTCCTATTTTCCGTGGACTAGGAAAGGTGAGTTAGCCTCTTTGTGGGTTGCTATTTTGGGCAAGTGACAACCCTTAATAGCCCAATTTTGAATTTTTTTGAGAGGTTAGGCTTGCAGCCTAACTCATTCTACTAAAACACCTAACAACCCTCCAAAACATCCCTTTCTCACCTACATTCAACCCTTAAACAGTCCGCAACCAACCCCTTTTTCTTCAGTCCCTCCATCAAGGTAAACAACCTCCCTCTAGCAAATCAGGTCCCTGATCTAGGGAAAAAATACACCTCACCTTCTCCGCTGGTTTTGCCTCTCCTAGCTGCAGCCCAAAACATAAGTAATCTCCCGTCCTCCGCGAGTTGTCCTCAATGAATGGGTTGCACAAATGGATGCCTTTTAACACCCTCATCCACCTTGTATATATACCATACACAAGGGCTCCAAAAATTCACATTTAAAGGGTTTCCAAATATCACATGCTTAAAAACACCTTAGGCTCACCTTGACACTTGTTGTTTCAACCGCAAAAATACCTTAAAAAATTATGTCTCCACTTATACAACTCAGAATCGAATGATTCTCGTTGCGTTAAATTCATGTCGCCGAGAGATATCATCCTCATCCATCACATGTAGAAATGTACTCATGGAAATGCCCACACAATTATGGCATAACCCAATGCTTGGGTTCCAGGCCCACAAGTGACTCTTATGGCACTTTTCCCTACAAACCTCGAACCCTAGCACTTAGAGTACCTCCAAAGATACTAAAAAATCAACACTCCCTCTTAGTGAGGGAGGTACTTCCAAGACTAGGAAGTAATCATTCTACGACGACATTATCCCATATGGCATCCATCACTGCAACAAGCCCTGTAAAATGAACCCGACAATATCGATAGTGCCTCTGCCTCATGACAATTGAGCTCCAAGAAATGCCACTCTAGCAACTATCTTTGTCCATCAAGGTGTTGCACACCAGGCTCCAACTTGGACACAATCACACTATCCTCCAGCAGACCATAAGTGCCAATCCATGTTCACACTTGGTCCACTCATGCCGCCCTCCAAAAATGCACGAGTGACCAAGTCCACTCTGTAGCATCTGTACCTGGCTAGGGCATACAATCATATAGGTGACCCTTACACATGGCTGCTAACAGATTTCACCAATTTTCCCTTTTTATCTGCAATAGAGGAGCTATTGCACAAATATAGGCACCAATATTCATTGTGGAAAATTCCCACTGGTTAGGGATTCTAACATCCCCCTTCAACCCTACCTCATTGGCTTCCATAGGCTACATAAAATATGTCGAAACTAGGACATCTGCATCACTCCAGAGTGAGATCTTCTCTTAGTTGGAGTTCCTTCATACCCAAGGAAAATCCAACAATTAGCTTCCAAGAAACTGCAATGTAGACTGATCCAAACTAATCCAAGAATGTGGATCCAATGCACATTCCCATGCTGCTGAAATACTAATGTACTACTGTCCCTGGTTAGGGCAAGTGCATGCTTCAACTTCCCTTCATAAACCGAGTTGGCAACTTCATATTTGTTGCGACCTAGGCAAGGTGAGTTAGCCTCTTTGTGGACTGCTGTTCTGGGCAAGTGGTAGCCCTTAACAACCCAACATTTACCTTTTTTGGAGAGGTTAGGCCTATGACCTACCTTAGTCTGTGATGACACCTAACATCCCTCCAAAACATCCGTTTCTCACCTGCATTCATCCCTTAGAAAATTCACAACCAACCCATTTTTCTTCGGTCCCTCCAGCATGGTAAATGACCTCCCTCCAACAAATTGGTTTCCTGACATATGCCAGAAATATTCCTCACCTTCTCCACTGGTTTTTCTCTTAATAAAGGTTGTTATTGATGTCAATATGGCATTGGTCGAGATGACAAATATTCTTGTGATATTATAACCTCATGCATATTATGATGATTTCCTTGCTCATGATGACAAATCCCTCTTGTTTGATAAGGATGCCGTTAATGAAGATTCCAAGCTATTAATAATGCCCTAGATGTCCCTGAAATAACACTGAAGACACCATAACCTCATGTATCCTTGGTCTTAATGAAGAACCCTTAATCAACATGCTGTCCTAATCACCTTCTGCACATAAAAATAAGGTCAGTTAAAGTGAAAAATAAAACTGGGCACCTTGGAGGCATCCTATCAACATGAACCCTATACCATATTGCAGATTATATTTTTCCCTTTCTAATGAGCCCTTATTTGCTTCCAAGCACCCGGTGGTTGATGATATAATGATTTTTCAAGTTAAGAAAAATATATATTTGCAGGATAGCCGACCTACACTTTGTCACTCATGTCGGCCTACATCTTAAAGACATGTCACTTCATTTGTCTGAGAAAAAATCACCACAAATACACGTTTTCAAACTGCATTTCTCCTCCACCACTTTGGCTATCATCACAGTAATAGAAGGCACTGTTCACAACACGTGAACAAAGAAGAGAAGGAGCACAGGAGTTAAGAAAATAAGCAGCAGTGGATTGTTTGGGTCTAAAAACTCTATAGACAACCAAAGTTTTGATCACCTAGTAAAGCGTCTAAACACAAGTTCCGTGAAACAACCTTTTTTTATTATTCGATTTCCATCATCTAAAGGTTAAAATCCTCGTCGTTGTCTTATCTACAATGGTTCGTACCCCCGTGGTTGCATATTTCGCATCCAAAATTGTTGTGTTCGAAATTTCAATGGCCCGTAACTGGCAAAGATCGTGGCTCGGAATTGTTTATTCCGTAATTGCAGATTGTGTCGAACTATCGTGACCCACACAGTGTCAGAGTTTGAAATTGGTGCGTAACTCAGATTATGGAATACTTCCGAATATTGCTATGGTTAAAGTGTGAAGATAAAAAGGGCTACCATAAGCTCGGGTTAAGTAAAATTTAACTTTGTGGTCATTCCCGTGGTGAGCTAGATTGAAGAGTTGACAAGTGGAGGAGGGCCCAAGCCCATTTTACATTCACACAATCAAGATTGTGATTCCAACACTTTGAATTCATTATCGAAGCAACTGTGGAGATATCATTTAGGCATGTATAGTCAATGATGCAGACCTAAGACATAGTCCAACAACTTGAAATCATCAAGGCATAAGCAATCAATAATGGAGGCTTAAGGTTGAAATATTTTTAATAGTCAAATTGGAGCTAATTGAACATATGAAGAATTTATAGGTGAATAATCTTATTGATGGATCTCATGTAAGTACATCACTCATTTTTTTATCGACATTCATTGAAGTCAGTTAAGTGTTTTGAAGCAACTATCAAGGAGCCCGTGAAGAGATATCTTGTTTGGGCAAGGAGTATTGAAGACACCTTATTAAAGGTTAGCTTGAAGACCTGAAGAAGCCCTCTTGGAGATACTTGTTAGGGAAGCCCTTGGAAGAACTTTGAAGCATCCTTGTTGGACGATCTTGAAGACAATATTGAAGACACTTTATGAAGACAATCTTGAGGAGCAGGCCATTTGGAGCACCTTTTGAAGACACCCTTGGAGATCATGATGCATTGAAGCCATCATGAGGTTACCTTGGAGTTTTTGTTTAGGTGATATGAAGAGCAATGGTGACACCTTCTAAGAAGACAAGGTTTTCATTGATGAAGTGATTTGGAGGCTAAGTGAGGGGATAGCTGAAGATTGTTAGGGCTCATTAAATAATACAATGGGAGCCGTGAAGTATAACCAAATATATATTGATGAATTAAAGCAAGAGGTTGGAGCCTCATAAAGACAAGGTTGGTGCCTTGGTAGATAGGGTTGGAGCCCTAGAGGATAGGAGTCCTCAAGAAACTAGGTTGGAGCCTATACTAGAGATAGGGTTGGAGCCCTTGAGGTTAGTGCCTCAGAATTGACAAGGTTGGAGCCTTGGAAGTCCAATTCGGTGCTTGGAAAATACAAGTTGGAGCCTGGGAGATTGAAGATTGGTGTCTTCATCTAGGGTTGGAGCCCTACATATATTGTACTTGATTTATTGTAAAGAAGAAATTAATAAAAGCATTTATTCTTATTGTTCATTTTGTGTTCTAAATATAGGTGATCTAACTGGTAAAAATAACAATTGAAAAGAAATACTAATTCACCCCCAACTCTCAGTATTTCCAACATTTTCCTCTCCTAGCCGCGGCCCAAAACAAAAGTAATATCCATTCCTCCACGAGCCATCTTGTTGGGTGTGGAGCTTGATTGTCTTCTTTATTTTGTATCATAGCATTTTACCCCCGTTCTAAATGGGGTGGAAACGCCGCCCTTAATTAAACGTTGCCCTCAAATTCTGGGAAGTGCGATGACTTTGCGAAGCCCGGCTACGGCGTCATTTCGAATCTAAAAACAGATGTAAAATTTCCTTCTAAAAGTATTGTAATTTCTAGTCAATTTGGGCCGTTCATTAGGTGGATGATTTGATAGTAGAAGTTATGTTTAATTTAGGGTTTTTTTCCCTAGAAGGCAACCCCTCATTTTTTATGAGGGTATTGTATTGTGGTTGTGTATTGTATGTGTATTCTCAGAGTGAGAAACATATAGGGAGACTCAGAGAGAATAGAGGATATTACAACGAATCTGTTGTAGGTTGTGTCTCCTCATTTTGCTGGATAATAGAAAGGAAGGACTGGTTGTTTGGGGTGGACGTAGCCCAAACTGGGTGAACCACGTATATCTGTGTCTCTCTGATTTTATGTGTTTTGTGTGTTTGTGTTTTCTGCATATTTTATTTGTTGCATTGCTGTGTAATATATAATTTCCTAACAACTAGTATCAGAGCTGAAGGTCTATTTGGCTTATAAACTCACAGGAAAGAAGGGTTCCTAGTTCCAGTGGGAGCAATTGCGGAAGATGGTAAGTTTAGGGTTGAGAAATTTAATGGCCAAAACTTCCCGTTATGGAAGATGCAGATGGAAGTTTATCTGTGTCAGAAAGATTTGTACCTACCATTGAGCGGAAAAACAAAGAAGCTGACGGCTATGACAGATGCAGAATGGGAGATTATCGATAGAAAGGCACTCATAACAGTATGGTTGTGCCTCACAGCATCAGTAGCCTTCAATATTTCAAAGGAAACAACAATAGAGGGTTTGATTAAGGCGTTGGCGAAACTATATGAAAAATCCTCAGCCTCAAACAAGGTATTTCTTATGAAACACTTATTTAATATGAAGATGTCAGAAGGTGGATCTGTTTTGTACCATTTAAATGATTTTAATACGCTTACCAAATGCCTAATTCTCCGAGGGGTAAATTCAATGATGAAGTGTGTTTCCGTTATTTCTATGGTAATTGGCGTAAAGTTGAATGGTTTAGTTATGGCCATTAGTAACTCTTCGTCTCTAGATCTAGTACTTTAAAGCTTGATGATATTCTCGATGCTATCCTTAGCAAGGAAATGCGACAAGAAAAGATCCGGTGAGACATCGGGTAATTCTTTGAGTGCAGAGACTAGGGGAAGAAAATTGGAAAGAGGAAAGAGCTCAGGATATTGCAGTAAATCAACGAAAGGCATATCCAAGTCCAGATCAGGGATAGTGTGCTTGAATGTAGAAATAAAGGACACCTAAAGAAAGACTATAAATCTCGGAAGGGAAAATAAGGAGACGCACAACAAGAAAAAATCATGAAGAAAATGTGACAAGTGTTGTGTTACAATATGCTTTGATTATTTATTTAGAAAATTTTAATGATTCCTAGGTGGTAGATTCATGGGCCTCATTCCATGCCACAACTGATAAGAAATATTTTCATGACTATGTTCAAGGAGATTTTGGACAGGTTCGTCTAGGTGATGATAAACCTTGTAAAATTGTTGGAATCGTAAAGTTCTTGTAAAACAACATAATGGAAACCAATGGTTATTAAAGGAGGTAAGGCATGTTCCGGATCTGAAGAAAAATCTGATTTAAACAGGGTAGTTAGGCAGTGAAGGTTGTGTGGCAAATTTCATAGATAAAACTTGGAAGGTCACTAAAGGAGCCCTGGTAATAGCAAAAGGAGAAAAGGTTGGTACATTGTATTTATGAAATGGTATTTCTAACTTTGGTAATGCTTTGACTTCTAAAGGAGGAAATGCAACATTATGGCATCACGTGCTTGGACACATGAAGGAGAAGTGGATGAAGATTCTTCACTCAAGAAATTTGTTGCCGAGTTTGAAGAATATTGATTTGGATTTCGTGAGAATTGTATTTATGGAGAAATTTAAGAGAGTCGTATTTCTCAGAGTTGGGAAAGAAAATAAGAGTGAAAAATTGGAGCTTGTGCATACAGATGTATGGGGACCTGATCAGGTATCATCTCTCGGTGGCTCTCGTTATTATGTTACTTTGATTGATGATGCAACTAGAAAAACATGGATTTATTGTATTCAGAATAAATCTGATGTATTTGATACTTTCAAGAAATGGAAAGCTTTGGTTGAGATTGAGACAGGAAAGAGGTTGAAGTGTCTCAGATCAGACAATGGAGGTGAATATTGCAGCAAAGAGTTTGATAGGTACTGTTCAGAGCATGGAATTCGTAGAGAGAAGACAGTTCCAAGAACACCACAAGAAAATGGTGTGTCAGAAAGGATGAACATAACAATCATGGAGCGTGCAAGGTGCATGAGATTGCATGCAGGATTGCCTTTACAATTTTGGGCAGATGCTGTAGATACTGCTGTTTATCTAATAAACAGAGGGCCTTCAAGTTCCTTGGATGGTGGTATTCCAGAGGAGGCATGGACAGGTAAAAAGGTAAACTACTCATTTTTAAAGCCTTTTGGTTGTGAGACATTTTTCCATATTAATAAAGAAAATAGAACAAATCTTGAGGCAAAATCAAAGAAATGTACCTTTATTGGATATGGTGTTAATGATTTTGCTGATCGCTTATATGATTATGAAAATCACAAAATCATTAGGAGCAGAGATGTAATATTCAATGAAAAGGTCTTGTATAAGAATCAGTTGCAAGAAAAGAAATAGGAAAAAGAAAAAAAGAATACACAGTTCTTGATGAGATCACAGAAAAAGTAAAGGTGCCTGAAAATAATAATAATCAACAACCACAACAACACCAACCACCACAACAGCAACAGGGACCTCAAACACCTGAAAGTGGTGTCAGAATATCTACTAGGATAAGTAAACCCCCTAAACGATACTATCCTTCATTATATTATTCATTATTAACTGATTCTGGTGAACCCGAATGTTATGAAGAAGCAATGCAGGTTGAAACCAGGAAGAAGTGGGAGCTAGCCATGGAAGAAGAGATGGACTGCTTAATACATAACCAGAATTGGGACTTAGTCAGGTTGCCTGTAGGTAAAACAACATTGCAGAATAAATGGGTTTATAGGCTGAAGGAATAAGATGGAGGAAAATAGAGGTACAAAGCTAGACTTGTGGTGAAGGGGTTTGCATAGAAGAAACGTATTGATTTTGATGAAATATTTTCTCCTGTTGTTAATATGACTTCAATCAGAACTATTTTGAGTCTTGTAGCAGCAAAATATTTTCATCTTGAACAGTTAGATGTAAAGACAACATTTCTCCATGGAGATTTGGAGGAAGGGATCTATATGCAGTAACGAGAAGGATATGAGGTCAAAGGGAAGGAAAAATTAGTGTGCAGGTTAAAGAAGAGCTTGTATGGCTTAAAACAGGCTCCAAGGCATTGGTATCTAAAATTTAAAAGGTTTATGTCTGAACAAGGTTATACTAGATGTCACTCTGATCATTGTGTTTATCTGAAAAAGCAAAATGATGGCAGCTATATTATATTGTTATTGTATGTAGATGACATGCTTGTTGTAGGGTCTAACATGCAGGAAATAAATGTGCTGAAAATAAAATTGGAAAATTCATTTGCAATGAAGGATTTGGGAGCTACAAAACAAATCCTTGGTATGAGAATAACTTGAGACAGGAAAAATCGCAAATTAACACTATCTCAGAATTAGTACATACAAATTGTGTTGAAAAGATATAATATGCAAAATGAAAAACCTGTTAGTACACCTTTTGCTAGCCATTTCAAACTTAGCAAGGAGATGTGCCCCAAGACCTAAGAAGAAATGGATTATATGTCTAAAGTTCCATATGCATCAAAAATTGGAAGCTTAATGTATACAATGGTCTACACAAGGCTCGATATTGCACATGCAGTGGGAGTTGTAAGCAGGTACATGAAAAATCCAGGAAAAGAACATTGGATGGCAGTGAAATGGATTCTTAGATATTTGAGAGGTACCACAAATCAAACATTATGCTTTGGTGGTTCAAACATTTCTCTATAGGGATATGTTGATGTAGATACGGCAGGTGAAAAAGATAACAAGAGGAGCACTACAGGTTATGTTTTTACTGTAGGTGGAACAATTTTTAGTTGGGTTTCAAAAATCCAAAGTGTTGTTGCACTTTCAACAACAAAAGCAGAGTATGTTGCTGCTACAAAGGCTAGTAAAGCAATAATTTTATTACAAAGGTTTATGGATGAATTGGGTAAGAAGAATGATATGGGCACTTTATACAGTGATAGCCAAAGTGCCATTCATCTTGCAAAGAACTCAACATTTCATTCCAGGACTAAACACATACAACTCAAGTAACATTTCATACGGTTAGTGTTGGAAGATGGAAAGTTGAAGCTGGAAAAGATACACACTAGCCAGAACCCTGTAGATATGCTAACAAAAGTTGTAAACAGGGAGAAACTGAGATTATGCTCAGTTTGAATTGGTCTTCAAGTATGATGATGAATATGAGAAACAACCAGGTCCAAAGTGGAGTCATTGTCCAACAATTGAAGCAGCAACGGAGTTGCTACAATTAGTCTCCAAGTGGGAGATTGTTGGGTGTGGAGCTTGATTATCTTATTTAGTTTGTATCACAGCGTTGTACCCTTGTTCTAAATGGGGCGGAAACATCGCCCGTAATTAAACGTTGCCTTGGGGGTCCCGGGGGGGCGGCTGCGACTTAATAGAGCCCCCCCTGGTGGGGGATTTTGGGGGCAGTGCCCCCGAAGCTAAAAACAGATGTAAAATTTCCTTGTAAAAGTATTTTAATTTCTAGTCAATCTGGGCCATTCATTAGGCAGATGATCTGACGGTAGATGTTATGTTTAATTTAGGGTTTTTTCCCTAGAAGCCAACCCCTCATTTTGTATGAGGGTATTGTATTGCGGATGTCTATTGTATGTGTATTCTCAGAATGAGAAACAGATAGGGAGACTATGAGAGAGAACAAAGGATATTACATTGGATTTGTTGTAGGTTGTGTCTCTTCATTTTTCTGGATAATAGAAAGGAAGGATTGGTTATTTGGGGTGGACGTAGCCCAAACTGGGTGAACCACGTATATCTGTCTCTCTGGTTTTATGTGTTTTGCGTGTTTGTGTTTTCCGCATATTTTATGTGTTGCATTGCTCTGTAATATATAATTTTTCTAACATGTCCTCAAGGAATGCATTGCATAAATGGATTCCTTTTAACACCCTCATCCACCTTGTATATATACCATACAAAAGGGCTCCAAAACGTCATATTTTAGGTGCTGCCAATTGTCACATGCCTAAAAACACCTTAGGCCGACCTTGACACTTGTGGTGTCAACCCCAAAAATACCTTAAAAAAATCTTATCTCCACCTATAAAACTTGGAATCGAACGATTTTCATTGCGTTAGATTCATATAGCCGAGAGCTATCATCCTCATCCATCACATGTAGAAATGTACTCATGGAAATGCCCCAAAACACGATTGGTGCAAAACCCCATGCTTGGGTTCCAATCCCACAAGTGACTCTTGTGGCTCTTTGCCCTCCAAACCCTGAACCCTAGGGCTTGGAGTACCTCCCGAGCTACTAAAAAATCAACAGATGGTGCTCTGAGACTATGCATTGATTATAGGCAGTTGAATAAAGTGACCATCAAGAACATGTACCCATTGTCGAGGATTCATGATTTCTTTGATCAGCTGAAGGGAGAAACAATGTTCTCTAAGATCGACTTGAGATCATGATACCATTAGGTACGTATCAAAGAGGATGACATCTACAAGAAAAATTTCCGGACGAGGTATGGGAATTATGAGTTTGTTTTAAGTTCTATTAGGGTTGACTAATGCTCCAACAACATTTATGTGTTTTATGAATAGTGTGTTGCATCCTTACTTGGACAAGTTTGTGATTGTATTCATTGATGATATACTGGTATATTCTAATAATGAAGAAGAGCATGTAGAGAATTCGGCAACAATGTTGATATTTTTAAGAGAGCATCAGTTGTATGCTAAACTCACCAAATGTAGTTTCTTTTAGACCGAGGTACATTACTTGGGACATGTTGTCTTCAAGGAGGGAATAACAATAGATAAATAAAAGGTAAAAGATATCATGGAGTGGGAAGCTTCTAGAAATGTACATGAGGTGAGATATTTCATGGGATTGGTAGGCTATTACAAGAGGTTCATTAGGAACTTCTCACAGATTGCTTATTCCATTACAACATTGCAGAGGAAAGGTAAGAATTTTGAATGGAAAAAGGAGTGTGAGGTCAATTTTGAACAACTTAAGCAGTTGTTGACATATGCTACAGTGTTACAGATCACAGATCCAGACAAATATTTTATGGTATGTAAAAATTCTTGCAGGAGATGGCTTGGTGGAGTCCTTATTTAGGATGGACAAGTGGTATGTTACAAGTCACAAAAACTAAATGAACACGAGAAGAACTATCCGACGCATGATATTGAGCTAGCAATGCTCATATGTGCATTGAAGATGCAAAGGCACTATCTTCTTGGCAGGAGGTTTGTAGTGATGAGCGATCACAATGGGTTGAGGTACTTGTTTGAACAAGCGAATCTGAATTCTAGACAAGCTAGATGGTTGGCTACGCCTGGTTAGTTTGATTTTGAGATCAAATACATCAAAGGTAAGGAGAATAGGGTCGCATATTCTCTTAGCATTCGGATATAGGTTAATCACATTGCAACTATGAGCTCCTATGGGATGGATTTATAGGATAAGATCTTGCAAGAAGGTCAACAGGATGTCAAATATATGGAGCTTAGGCACATATTGTAGCATAGTACAAGTACAAGTACATTTAGTGGTACAGGTACATGTATAGGTGTAGGTGTATAGGATGGGGACTACCATCTCATAGAATATGGGTTGGTCAGGATTTGAGACAAGATATGTGCCAGGAAGTAGTAAGATCAAGAAGGTGACCTTGAGGGAGTTTCACGCAAAACCATATTCATGTCACCCATGCTATCTGAAGATTTTGAATACGATGAAGAGATTCTATTATTTGCCGAATTTGAGGAGGGATGTAGCATAGTTCGTGGCTAAGTGTTTGGATTGTCAATAGGTGAAGGAAAAGTGTAGGCATCTAGGTGGTCTACTATAACCTATTACGATTCCAGAATGGAAATGGGAGGTCATTTCCATTGAATTTATTATAGTTTTTCTAAGGACAGTGAGACAACATGATTCTATCATGGTTGTTTTGGACATGTTGACGAAGGTTGCACGCTTCATCCTAGTGAAGACTACGTATTCAACTAGTGATGTAGCATAAGTGTTCATCATAGACATAGTCAGATTGCATGGTGTTCCAAATAAGATTGTGTTAGATAGGGATGCAAATTTCACTTCCAAGTTTTGGAAGGAGTTATTTGCAGGTTCAGGCATCGAGTTGGCCTTCAACACAACTTATCATCCACATATCGATGGATAGACTGACAGGGTCAACATGATATTGGATGACATGTTGAGGATGTATGTGATGCATCAACATCGAAAGTGGAAAGAGTACCTACCAGTGGTTGAGTTTGCATACAACAATGGGTATAAGGAGTCATTGGGGATGAGTCCCTTCAAGGCACTGTATGGGCGGAGTTGTAATACTCCCATTAGTTGGAGTGATCCAGTGAACAAGGTATTGATTGGAATCGACATGTTGGCAGACATGGAGCATAAAATACAGGTTATAAAGAAGAATATAAAGGAAACACATGACACGCAGAAGAGTTATGAAGACCAACACATGGTATTTAAGGAGTTTTAGGTCAGGGAGCATGTTTATTTGCACATAAATCCCAAGAAGAGATCCTTGAGGATTAGAGCATGTGCCAAGTTGGCACCACGATATTGTAGGCCTTTTGAGATCCTTGAGAGAATTCAACCAGTGGCCTATCAAATTACACTTCGCCCAACATTTAAAGTCCATGATGTGTTTCATGTTTCATTGCTTAAAATGTATATAATGGATTTTGGTAATGTTATTGATTGGTATGTATTGCAGGTGGAGCAAGAAGGAGAATTCCAGCCAAAACCTCATTTCATATTGCAACGAAAGAAACTCATGCCTAGGAACAGAGCCAACAAGCAAGTTAAAGTGCAATGGAAGCACTTTGGGCATGATGAAGCTAATGAGAGATGGTGGATCAGATGTAGACTATATATCCTTCATTTTTTTTCGGTCGAGGCAAAGTAGTTTTGTTATATGTTTGGAATATGTTTTGGTGATGTTATGGTGTGTATATATATATATGGATGTAAATACTTCCATGAGATAAGTTATAAAACTCAAATAAGAGGTATGGATGTTATATGGTAATGTTATCATGGTTTTTTTGTTTTAGTAGGTTAGTTAAATACTACATCGAGCTAAGTTATAAAGCTCCATGAGTAGTATGTTTTCTTTTCAGTGGTTTTGCTGAGGTGTAGGTGTGGTTTAACATCGAGGACAATGTTCCCCAAGGGGAAGGTTCTGTAACATACCTGAGAAAAATTTCATGTAATAAAGGGTAATAAAGGAAAAAATAAGACCACGATTAAGGGACACTTATTCCAAGCTGAATGTTGGGAAAAGATATCCAAGTAGGCATCATTGGATATGTGTTTGTGGCTAAGGAAAATTGGCAAAGGAAATGACCAAGGAATTAAAGAGGCAAAAATTACTTTTGGCATATTTATTTATGAAAATAAATGAAATTAGGAGAAAAGGAAGGTAAAAGGTCACAGGTTGCATGCAAGGAGGAAATTGAAGAAAAATAATGGAAAATGAAGAAAATAGAGGCTTGAGTGATAAAAATTCTTCTAAGGATCAGTTGGTACCTTTTGTTAGTGTATCCTTTTGTCAGCTCAGTTTTAGATCTCTCTCATTATTCTCTCTCTCTCTCTCTATATCTCTTGGATACTTAGAGTTTTCTTGGAGCATTTCAACATTGAGCCAAGAAAGAGGAAGTCAAGAAAACTAAGGACAAGGGAAGGAAAGGAAAGAAAAGATCAAGGAAGAGAAGGATCTAGAAGGTTCAACAGGAATACTTTCTGGTAACATATTGCATGTGTGATTTCCTAGATGGTTTGGACATGCAAGGCTTATGCATGTTAGTATTTTGTTCTCTTTTTATCGATGTCATGGTTTTCCCGGGTTTTGATAATAGTTTTGAGCCTTGCCTTACCTTTTACGGATGCCATGGTGTATTGGGATTTTGATCTTGGTTTTAAGTTTTGGAATTTTTGGATGGATTTCAGTGTCAGGGGTAGAGGTGGTCTCAAGGAAAATTCCCAAAGGCCTAGGAATCCCTTTACCGATTTTGGCTAGATAAATGGTAAATCTTGAGGGTGGTGTCTCGGTTTAGGGACTAGTGATTCGGGATTGGATTGCAGTATAGGGAGATGGAAAATTCCTCAAGGATAATGATGGATTCCAGATGTCATTCCAAGTTCGGTTCAATTGTGTGATCGGAGCACCGGTTTTGGTGTGGTCACGGTATGGTGAGGGTGGAGGTGGTTTAACCTTTGGATTCCCTTGGTTGCTTTTGGATTGGTTATCCATGAGATCCCACATTAATGCTTGGAATATGGCATGAGGGTGAGTGGCCGAAGACAGATTTGGATCAACCATGTCTATGGTCGGGTGGTACGTGGAAGTCTCGAACCTGGTCGGTTATTGCCCATGTTAAATGGAAGCTAAGTTATATAGATATTGTAATTATTAATGTGTGAATTTAATGAATATTATCTGATTTTTATTTCCATGCTTTTATGGTGGTTATAAGCATGTTTAAATGACTGGTTCATGTCATGGTTATTTCATGCATTTACTTGTAATTATTAAAATAATGGATGCAATGCCTAATTGATGTCATATCTATTCAAGGAATATGGTGGTGATCCTTCTTGTAATGTCTCATAATATTTTTCAGTCATTCATACTCTATCTTGTATCATAGACCTGTAGATTTCATTCATGACAAATGTTTGAAAAAATCTCAGTCCCTGTCAGGCCTAATCCTAGAGCTAGTTTTTGGTTATTTGGCATTGTCATCATGTGTTTGATGGATTTTGAAAGCTACAGGAAGTTTTGGGCAGTGTTCGATATTTTGGGCTTAAAAATTTCCTTAAGTCCTGCAGACTCAGGCATAGGTCTGGGCAATTGAGTCCTTGGATGCACACATGCATATGCTGTGGGAGCGTCCAGAGCTTCCCAGAGGCACCCTTGCCCATATCAAGGGAGCGTCTGTGGGTTTTATTCAGCAAAAGTTAATGGGACCCAGGAAAAAGTGAGCTTGATGGTTGGGATATCCTCTGGGGGTCCTATAGTAGGTGCAGGGAGTTTTTGTTATGGTTTTCTATGTCGATTCAACTTCCTTGAAAGTCACCAAGGAGGTTGAGTATGCTCTTAACTTCCCTCAACTCATATTTACCCCTGTTGGCTGGTTACTTGGGTAGATGTGAGGGGAGGTGTACGTTACAGTGTGGTTAGTGTGACACTACTATGCTTGAGGCCGTAGAGTAGTGTTAACTATGGTTTGGCTTGTTTATATGTATAATTATAAGAAGGTTTAGTATTTAATGGATATGTCTTAGTTATGTGCAAGGTATTGAAGGAAAAAATGAAATAAGGGATTTTTCAATGTGAATTGAATTCACGAAGCACGTGTGCTTCAAGAAAAGTTTGGGAAAGTCACATTAAATCACAAGGAATTTATAATTCCGAGTAAAGAAGAAACATGCTTGTATTCGGGCCAATTTAGCCTTGTTAAATTTTTAAGCAATTTAAAAAAATTACAAAGGGGTGAGGACTTTATTAAAACTTATATATTACTACTAATCTCTGATTAATTATGCAACATAATAACTTGTCTTAGTAGTAATTTGTGTCGTGCAAATGGTTATACACGCTGTCTTGCAGAATGAGTGTTATTATCAGAGAGCGATGTAATTTTTTTTTCCCATTACATGACAAAGAAAATTTCCATCACGCCACACCTATTTTGGAATAAAACCTACCCTAGATCTCGACACGATGGAACTGGTGCACTAATGTGGAGGCATGATAACAGAGTTACACACAAAACTTCTGAAATTTTGTATAATGGAAAAAAAAGTTTTGCACGAAGGTCTTGGATTGGTGGAACCCACCTTGGCAAAGGATGAGGTGGTAGGTTCCATGTAGGCTAGGTGGGATTATGTGGACATCACAAGGGTATGTGACATGGACTTATGATGACATGGAACCTACATGGTGTGACATGTGGTAGGCATAAATGTCCCTTTCAGATGGCCAAGGGGACCATTTTTGGATGAAACATGCCACCTTCAGCGGAGGCCATGTTGTAGGGTGACATCACTATGACATTAATGTGATGTCAGCAAGGCATGACGTTTGGGGTTTAGGCATGACTAATAGAGGGTACGACATGCATTAGGGGATAAGAAAGTTTCCGTTAATGCCTTCTGTCTAATCTGTTAGAATGAAATTTCTTGGAAGGTGTACCAAAAATATTTCACTTAAGTCACAGGTGACTAGTAACCCTAACAACAATTGTGGCTTCTTATACTTAAGATCTGCATTAAAAATGTGAGAAAAACATGCAGAAAAATATTTGTATGCGATCTAAAATGATAAACAACAAAATAAATCTGGTGTAATAACCAAATCATGGAAAATAATTTGAAAGAATGAATCTTTTATTAATAACACCTCGTGAATGAGATTTACAAAAGGGTTGTAAATATCCATTTGTGGGATGGGCCCTTTGATGTCCTTGACGCTTCAGTATTTAAATCTCTCTCTCAATGTGTGAAAACCTAAAAAATGTGTATAACTCTAGTGGGAGCTCAAAAGTATGAGACGATAATGGTGACAATGATAATGATCATGGTGAGGAATGAATGAAAAACCATCTTATTAATAACAAGGTATTTGGTTGATATTGAAAACGGTAATAATAAAATATTATTGACCAAAATCTAGATCTAACCATTGGGAATATTTTATTATATTTTTGGAGAGGGAAAAGATATTCAAAATGGTCAAATATCTTTATTTAGAAATAATTAACAAATAAAATGATTTATTAATTATTTCATGAATAATAAGAAATGCGTGAAAATGAAACAATTATTAAATAATGATTTGACAATTATTCCAAGAATGGAGTTAAGGAAAAATAAATAAATAGTGATTTATTTAATTATTCCTAGCTGATTTAGTCAAATGTGACAATGGATAATTATCAAACAATGATTTAATAATTATTCCTAGAGAAAATTAAATAAATAATGGTTTATTTAATTATTCTCATGGGTTTAATAAAAAATAACCTAATAAAAGTGGTTTATTAAATTATTTCCTATAGTGAAAGTGATTTTACTATGGTAAAATTATACTTACATATGGTGTATTTCAATCCACCTAGTTAGAAATAACTAGGTGATCATTTTTTTGGTGATAATAGATTGACCCCCAACATATGAGTGTTAGGAGAAAATCATATGACCAAAATAAGTTGTATGTTACACTCTCAAGAGACACAAAATGGGAGCCAAAGAGAGAGATGATTGAAGCAATGCAAGGAAGGACAAAAATGGAGGGGGCGAGATCTACTAAAATGATATAAGTCTCCTTTTATTTTGGAGTACATGATATCAAATGAGGCGGGGTACCCACACCCGTCAAGATAAGTGAGTACAAAGAATAATGGTGAGCCCAACAATGTGGGATTGAGCTACCAAGTACATGATACACGATACACTGGCATCAATGAGATATGACATAATACAATGGATCCCATATACATAATGTTCCTGGAAAAACATAGGCCATGATTGAATAAAATCACATCTGAGTACATGAGACATAATTCCCCTCAAGCTGACATGGGGAGGGGGGACCACAACCAAAGAAGCCCTGATGAATAGGAAAGGGCTCTGAAGATATGAATGGATCATATGAAGGAAACATGCATGTTGTGGGTGCTGCAAGTGGCTGGAACCAAACCCATCAAATTTGCAGAACTGCATTTGAGGTAGATGATAATATGAGTTCATCCAAGAATGTGGGGGGATAACTGAAGAGCCACCCTCTCATGAGGTTTGGAACATCTCACACACACTCGGGAATCACTGGTACAATCTGCTGGATCATCAGACCCTCAAGTGTATGACTCTCAATTGTGCGATAATGAGCTTGAGTCGAGCACATGAGAAACAACCAAGTCAAAGGGAAATGATGATTCCCTTTGCTTGATTCGAGGAATCGAACAATGATGAAAGTTGGAACCAAGCTACACCACCATCTAGACCATACTTATGGAATGAATGTGATCAAGTTGACAGAAGAAGGTCTGCCAAAGTTGAGGCAATAAGGAATCCTCAAAAAAGGCACACAGGATCATAGTAGAGTGACTAATGGAATGACACCAAGTATGATGATGGAGGGGTGTAAAATGGGAGGCATACTGATGACTTCCCTTGTTAGAGCATAATATGCATGGTTGACCTGACATCGACTAAATCGATTCCAAAGAGGATGGTAAATTACTTAGACAAAAGATTTTCAGAGACAAAAAAATATAGCTAGAGGTGAAAATGAGCAAAAAGGGGGATGAATGTGACACAAATATGGATGGAATAGTGTAATAGGAAACAATGGGACTCAGACTCCAAGAATGCAAGGGTGACTCATCTCAGATGCTCTAAACAAGCGTGACTCGATGATGCTACCACATAGGATAGTCCCAAGGGGACCATAAAAAACATGAGTAACTAAGGGTTACTCATGAAGAAAATCAACACATGAGTCGACAAGTATGAAGGAAAAGTGGTACCAAAGTACAAGTGGCTCAGATGAATAAGTTCGGTTTAAATTGGTGGCAAAGTGAAACTTTGTGGAAAAAATGGCTTAAACAAAGGAAGACCCATTATAAAACTTGGTAAGATCTTTCTAACGGTGCCGATGGTTCGTCAAACCGAGCTACGGCTTAGTCGCAATGGGTGACAAAAAAACTAGGGTTTTTTCTAAAGGGCTTCTTGCCTCCAAATCCAATTCATTTTCATAGTGATATTTAGAGAATTTGGAGAGGAGGATAAGGCCATAAATCCTGTAGAGATCGTAGTAGACAAATCGACCATTGAAATCAGGATCTATGAGTTGGAGGTAGGTGGCCTAACCTTACACTTCAATTTCAGTGGTTTATAATTTTATATTAGGGCCTCAGCTTTCTGTGGGGGGGCCTTGCTAATCCTCATGGTTGCAATGCACTTTTGGAGGCTTGATTTGCATTTTTGAATGCACGAACAAGGCCATTAAGTGCATTCAACGCTGCTTTGAGGGAAAAAACTGCCTTTTGCATGTATGGTAGAGCTAAAGGTGTCGTAGTGAGAACTAAATTTAGAGACTCTTCATGCTAAGATTGATGGGAATTTGACAGTCAGATGTGTTTTGGATCGTTATGGGGTTCTTAAGTTCTTGGATAACTCATTTATGAGGGCTGGTGATCCCTTTTTGTCGAGGATAGTGAGCTACTGAGACCTAGATCAGGAGGCACTTATGGTACATGGCCACATGACCGAGCCGACGATCCAGGACATATATTTTCTGATAGGACTACCCCCCTTGGGGATGGTAGGGGAGATTCATCTAGTGCTTCCTTGTGGGAGGCATATCAGTGATATTGTGGATCGTCATTGTATTCTCGGTGTTCATGAAAATGACACGACCATTCATATCAATGACATACAGAGGTTGGAGACATGAGTTAGAGCTGCAACAGTGGTATCAATCTTGGGTAGTCATGCATTTAATCACATCACTGGAGGACATATGATGCTAGTAGAGAGTGTGCTAGACGAGCTTTACTATGGGTGGGCCTAGATGATGTTGTAGTTGTTGAAACGAAAATTGAACTTCTGTAGGCGATAGAACAATGATAATTGTTCATTTGGAACAATCATATGCTCATTCTTCTTTGATAATATCTCGAGCATCCGTCCACATGAACAGATCCATGATGGGGGCCCACAGGAGGCCAGGATGTGCCGCTGGGGGAAACTACTACGACGAGGTGGAGGAGGGGGAGTCAGATCAATGTCCCGACCTGATTTTTTTGCACATTGGGACCAAATTCCATTGTACATAGATGACTATTCGTACAATGACATGAAATATCAGGGGGATCTTGACTTGCCACTACCGCCAAGAAGAGCATGGGTCCGGATGGTAATTGAAAGTTACTATATGTTTGGTTTAATTTAAAGTTTAGAAAATGTATATATGTGGTACCGATTTCCAAACTTGTGTGATGCAGATATAACACCGACGGAATCAACATGATATACACGTCGAGCCGCAATGCCTGGGGTTGTAGATCAGGGTGGATCGAAGTCACAACAGAGACCAGACAATGATGGTCTGCAAGAGGACCTTATTTGTATATTTGATAAGCTACTGACTAGGATTACTAAGCGTGGATGGCATGAGCTAGAAGATCGGTATACATATGAGTGCACTGGATTTCCCTTAGAGTAGCGAGGTATGATGCAATGCATAGCTACGGTTAGTCAGGCTGTTCGAGACCTATGAGCTAGTGGTATGGAGACGTTGGATCAGGAGCCTCCAAAGGAAAGTGACTAGGGATAGGGACATGTGGGCCCATTTTTTTGGTTATGTAACATGCTTTGGATATGTCAGATGTATTTAGAGTAGTGGAATCCAAAAATTTATATGTTTTTATATGGATGATACATAATATGGTTATGCATATTTTGTGACGATTGTGGTTCACCATTTGTTGATGTTTATGGTTTCCTTCTTGTATGCGATAAAAGACAATATAGATTTTTATTTGCAATGATATCTACATAATGATTTTGGGCTTTAGGAACATAAAGAGAGAAGGCCAAAATTAACCAACACGCATGATTTTATGGCCTGTGTCCATTCCGAAGAAATGACCATCACAAGCGCCACCATGGCACGCTTTGAGAATTTTCTCAAATTCAACATGCATGAGACAACGATGAAGGAAAATATCGAAATTTTGATGATAGAGATAGTCACTGATGCAGAGGTAGTAAGGGGCTTGATGTCAAATACATCATCGAGCATCACAGTTAATATGGGGAGCAAATTTCTAGGTTCAAAAATAAGTGAGGATGTCTCCATACCAAGGATCACTTGAGGTGATGACGAACAAATTTTCATATGGAAGATCATAATTGATCAGCGAATCGGGTGCACCAATAGGAAATTAGGAAATGAATTTAGCAAGGACCAAACCTTTCTTACTCTTGGGTATGAAAAATTCGAGATCAAATTCCTGAAGAATACAATCCAATAGACATACTTCCCATTGATGATCTGTCAAATCAATAAGAAGGCCATGGGGTTGGAATTGGTCATAACTTTAGTGGTATGCGTAAGAATACAATGACAAATATTTTGAATAGATAACAATACAACCAACGCTAAATTTCTTCGCACGAATAGGAAATAGGGGTACTGTTAAGGTTTTTACTGAAATAGCATATGACATGCTCATTTTTGGTAGCATCTTCCTGGATTAGGAACCTGAAAACTAAATAGGTGGAAGATGAGATGGACAAGATGAAGTCCTTTCCAAAGTTAGGTGGAGTGATCCAGGGAGCAGAAGTGAGAGCACTTTTGAGGGAATCAAAATACTATTGATCTTGGTCATCCCAAATGAATGGATTGGTAGATTGAAGGAGTCTAAGAAACCCATGCGCAATGGTGGCATAGTCAGGAACAAACCAACGAAGAAAGTTGGATTTTCCTTGAAGGCTATGTAACTAGCGAAGGGTACGAGGAGGTGGAAGTTCATGAATGGCTTGAACTTTGAGAGGGTCAAGCTTTATACCATCTTTGGACACATTGAGGCCCAAAATCGACCATAAGGAATGCAAAAGACACACATAAGGGGGTTGAGGTGAATGTTATACTTGCAACGTCAGAGAAAAATGTTACGCAAATCATGAATGTGTTATGCCCGAAGTCTGGAATGAGTGGTGAGATCATCAAGGTATGGAAGGATAATATGAGCCAAGTCATGGATACAATAAGACAGGACACATTGAAACGTGGCCCCAACATTATTTAAACCGAAAGGCATGACCCTATAGGTGAAAGTTCCCCGTGGAATAATGAAAGCAGTTTTAATCTGATCAACATAACAGATACTCTCTTGTTATATCTGAAGAATCCATCCATAAAGGAAAGAACCTCATGCCCCACACACTGATCAATGATTTGGTCAATTAACGGTGTGGGTAAGTTGTCTTCGGAAAAAATCTTTGTTCAGATCACGGAAGTCAGTGCAGACACAAATGGTGCCTTTATTCTTGAGAAAGGGAATGGGATTAGACACCCATATGGTGTATTCAACAGGATATATAAATCTATCCCGTTGAGCTTATCGATTTTAGCTTTAATGGCCTCACGTTTGGAAGGATGAATGGGTCTCAAATTTTGGCGGACAGTAATGGCATCAGGCCATGTGTTGATATGATGTTAAAAAATGGCGGGATCATGTCCAGGCATATCAGAATAAGACCAAGTGAAAACATCATGAAATTCGTTGAATAGCTTGGTGCAAGCATCAATTTATTCCAGGGTATAGTGTGCCCCCAAGGTGATATTTTATTCGATCCCTAGTTTACTCGAAATATTAATATAATTGGTAGGAGATATATTGGCCATGTTTCCTTATTCAAAATAATATGATGTAGGAATGAGATTTCTAAACCAATTGACTTCACCATTAATGCAGTCTTTAGACTCCACAACATATTGATCATGGGTTTGCTGCAGAAGGAAATGCACACGATGGTGCATATCAACCCAAGGATAATCAGGGGTGGTCATGGCTTCCATGATGTCTTCATTTGAATGAAAGATGGGTGAAAATGAGGATGAGAGACCACATGATGTGGAGGAACTACTTGAAGCAGCGTCATGAGAGACAAGGTTTACATGCGCATCGACAATAGGAGGGGAAGAATGAATAGTAGAAGGAATATCTATTGATGTTGGGACCAGGGTATCTGAAAAAGAAGGTTGGACTGAATGATAATAGGGAGCTCCAAATGCATCCCCATGTGACGATCCCATGGATGAAAACATGTAGAGAATAGGAGCAATGCTATCCGTCATCTTGTCATCAGGAGGACAAATCACAATGTGTGGTGAAGGGATCTGATGTTATGGTGCATCAATGGTACCTAAATCCGTAGGTAGAGAAGATGTGGATTCAATATGAGAAACCTCTATTTCATGAAGAGCTTGACGAGTATCGTGAAAATATTTGAGATGATGATAGTGGTGAGAATAGTGGCAAAAATTATCACACAAAGCACAAGGATGATTGGTGCGTAATGATATGTTTTTATTGACATGGACCTCCAATATGTTAGAGTCAGGAAAAGTGTCAAAAAACACATCTTTGAGATGAGAGAGTTCAAGACAATTATTGGTGGCATGCCTAGAAACATCACACAAATCACAAAAAGGTGTCAAATTTGGAGGATTAGGAGAAGTTGGAGTTGTTTGGGTGCCTTGTCTTTAGTTCCCTTGTTATGGGCTTTAGCGCCCTCACCAGATTCTTTCACAACATGTGTAGGTGCCTACTGAGTTTGATGTGGAACTTAAATAAAGGAAGGGGAAGGAACAACAGGTTGTATCGAGGTCAAATATGTGTAAGGTTTAAGTTGGTCAAGGGGAGTGTTTGTGGGAGGATCAATGTACTAGACTGGGATCTCCAGAGTAATGTTCGGTAAAATCAACGTAGCCATGAAATAGATAGAGAATATTCCATGGTGGGGAAATAAGAATGGTATATGACCCCAAGGATCATGGCTTGGAGGAACTTCTCCTAGATGGTTAAGTCCTGGAGGAATGGTTCCTATTTGGAATGATCTAGGAGAGACACCAACAAGAGGAAGTGTTTCTTGAGGAATTATAACTGTATGCTACGTTGAGTTGGGAACAACAGGTTGCAGAGGCATTGGCTATTGAAAGGGCGTACCAGATCGCTTGTGAGTATCCCGTGATGCTTGAAACATGCAAACACTAGAAGAGATGGGCTCATAAGGGGTAGGTGGTAGACTATAGTAGGTACCAAGCAAAGAAAAATATTTGTAGACTCTAGGTGAAACATTGGCGAGGGACGAGATAGTTGTATTGTTAGTCACAAATTAAATGTTGGACTAAGGAGAAGTCTGTGCCTTAGGATCATAGTATGTCAATTGATCGATGGTGATGATATTTCCTTTATGGGGAAAGCACATCTTACAAAAAAATTCATATGTTACAACTGACATGGCGTAGGTGTAACTACGACCCAAAAGGATGTTATAATCCAATGGGGCATCTATGACTTCAATATCAATAGAGACAGTCTTGCTGGCAACTGTTATAGGACAATTGCGAAGTAAGCCAAGAGGCTGAGATGGAATATCGTCATATGCATCGAGAGTAATGGTGGATGGGGATAGGTCGGGTGAACCAAGTTCTTTCCAAACACTGGCAACCATCACACAGGTGGAGGTGAATTCGTCAATGATAAACTGCAAAAAAATGGTGTTTCTTATTGAGATTGGTGTTTGAAAAGAAACAAATGAAGGAAGTGTGGGATGTTCTGATTGATCAACATAAAAGACAATCATATGATCTTCTGAAGGATCCATAACGCCCAAAGATGAGATTATATATTTTAGTTTGGATGGGCACGACTGGAGGATTTCCAACGTTGAAATGGTAGTAGGAGACTACGCTAAGTAGTCTACTATGCTATAGGTATGGGCGGCTTTAGCTAAAGCAACATTTTAATGTAATTTCACTTTGGGGATCTAGGTAATAACATATACCTTAGGTTGAGGGATCTATAAGGTACCATTTGATGACAGAATAGACTCAGTAGAAACCTAGTGTTGGGACCTAGTCATACACTTAGCACACGGCTTGTCATACTGGCGTGATCGAGTCTGAAGGTTGGCTTGCTCTATGTTGACCTCATAAAAATTCATTATAAGAATTTGATAATCATGGGGACCAGATTGTGGAGGTTGGGGAGTTGCCTGAACTTGTGTAGGTTGAGTAGCTATGTATCCTTAGTGAGGAAATGGGTTGGTAAGTATAGCTGACCGAGATGAAGCAGGAGCTAGAGGAAGCATAGCCATGTGATGTTGTCCTTTACGGGAAACTACTTGAGCTTGCCATAATTGATGCATTTGAGGTAAAATGGGACAGTCATGAGTATAATTTCCATACACATTGCAACATGCACAAGGATTATCTGTACGAAGGGCCTTGTTCTACTTGGGATGTCTGCCTTGTTGCTGGATTAGGATGATTTACCTAGGGTGTATTAGGTGGAGGACCCTGGTTACCCTCATTACTTTGGGATTGATGGTTCCTATTACCTTTCCCCTTATTATTATTCTTGGTGTTGGGGGGATTGGTCGTGCTGTTTTGAGCATACACTTGACCTTAAGGAGGAGGTGGTTGCTGTGGTAGAGGTTGAGGAGGCATGGGAGGCTGAGGTTGATTAGATTTGGATCAAGGACCTAAGTGATAGCTCAAAATTAAAAGTGTTTATAAGTGTGCCAAACCTGAGCAACCAAATAGATCTCGTCTTCCTAATTCCGATGCCATGAATGGTTTGAAAAACCGACACCGTATGAAGAAGTTATCGCGATTTGAAAAGTCCAGTAAACTGTAATTTTCGGCCTCTGACCAAGTTTGACTGGGTTTTGAATATTAAAAAAAAGAGAGAATATTCTAGGGAATATTCTTGAAATATTTTTAGAATATTCCTTTCAGGCCAGTAATATTATGACAAGTGTCAAGATGCTATTCGTAGATGGACTATACATGGTTTTTGGAGCCAATTAGAGGCCACCACTTGGCAGGCCCGCAGGCCACCACATGGCCTAGGTTTGGCGTATTATAATTTTTGGGGAGCCGACCAGAGTCAACACTGAGACCTCTCGCATAGAGCTCCCACACCTTAACTGCCTGGGCTATCGATGTTTCTTAACCATTATGTAGCCGGGTTTAATTTAAACTATATTGGTTTCCGATATGGGGGTTCGAAGGGGCCAGCCCCTCCCATATGGTCGTGACTCCAGGACCAGGGGCCTAAGCCCTAACCACCCAGTGCTAATGGCATATACACCAGCATTTTTCGGAGTTGATCACATGCAGTAATTCCACAGTTTTCAGATTTTTCTGCTGGCAGTTACAGTTAAGAAACCCTGAGATTTTGGGACATGTGCCCAATACTAACCGCCATACTAAATGTTACCGTTAATGCTAGCGGAAATTTGGAGAAGCGTGCCTTTAATGGTGGATTTTCTAGTTTAAATTCAGTTAAGTGAATAAGGCAAGAAGGAACAAGGCATTCTCCTTACCCAAATGACCTCAAGGCAACCCATGAAGCACAAGAGGGTGTTTGCAAAAAAAGGCTGCTTGAAGAAGAGCTTGACTCTACAACCATTTTTTTCAGAAGCTTTGTCATTTTCTTTGAAAGTTTTGGAATTTTTGATTGAATTTATTTTTTTCATTGAAATTATGATGAAAAATTCTTCAAGTGAGGTTTCAAAATCTTCCTCCTTCACAAGATTCTTCGATGAAGACATGAAGCGAGACTTCTACATCTTGAAGGATATGGTGCAAATTCTGTTTGAAGATAGAAGAGAAAGCACTAGACTTCATGAGCAGTTGGTTGTTATGAAGCAAGAGAAAGAAGAAATTCTTCAAAGCATGCATGAGATGGAGATGCAGCTCCATCAAGCCCAAGAGGCCTTAGCCAAGAACATGCTTGAAGTAGAGGTAATTCACTCTATTTGTCTTCAAATTCCTCGTCAGATAGATGTGTTGGTTCATTTGAAAAGCATACTAGAGGCATAGGGTCCAAGTTAATGTTAAAAATGGGCTATGAAGGCAAGGGTTTAGGAAAACATGCACAAGGCATGATTGATCCTATTTTTGTTTAGGAAATACCTAAGAAATTTGGTCTAGGCTATGTTCAATCTTATGGTGAAAACTCCAAAGCCATGAAGGCATTTGAAGCAACTTCAAAAATAACTTTTTTCACAAGTTCTAAATCACTAACATGTCAAATTTGTTTTCAAGTTGATTTCCATTGTTTGAAGCCTATGTTGTAGCAAGAAGTGTGTAGACATGAAGCTTATGGCGAGCATGAGAGTTTGGAGAACTATCAAGACATAAACACTGATGTTAGTCTGCAAAAGAAAGCTGGAACCTCTACAAGTTCATCTCCTCATGAAGGTAAAAGGGATGGACATGCAAAGCAACATTTGAGGTATAATTCTTCCCATAGTTAAGTTTATTATGTTTCTGCAAGGCATTACCATTCTGCATGCATAAAATGAAGAAAGAGTTGCTGTGCATATTGTGGTACGTGTAACCATGTTGTTTCAAAATGCTGGAAGAGGATGAAGGCATACAAGAAACAGTTGTAGCAAAGACAACTTTAAAAGAAGGTGCAAAAGACTTGCACAAATTGCCAGAAGAAGGGACACTTTGTTTTCCAATGTTGGACATTGCATCCAATTAATCATCCCAAGAACATGGGGCAAGAGGACAGAGAGACTGGCGAAAGTGGAACCAAATATTCCATCATTGATGTGAGAACAAATGTTTCACATGAAGAATATTTTTAGCAGCAAAAATCACAATGGAATTGCCTTGGTAGGAAGTGGTTTGACTTCTTAACCCAGTAAGACATACATTCATTTGTACATATGAAAATTTCAGTTATGTATGCATTTTTGTTGAAAACTTATGTTTTTTTGAGCCACCTTGGATCGACGATCAAGGATATGATGTTCAACTACCTTCTATCAATTTCTCGCCAGAAATTTCTGGGCGATTTCAAGGAAGACAATTCTTGATAGGAGGACAAGAGAATTCAAGGAGGGGAAGTGTTGACTACCTTCAAATTATGGTTCAAAAGCACTAAGCCATTCCAGGAAAGTGTATGGAGGCTGAAAATTGAGGGTGCTGTACTCTCATCTACTGAGCAGATCAGGTAATCAGTCTTTTGGGGTCCAAAAGATTCCCAATGGGGAGGTGTGATCAGATTTGGATCAAGGACCTAAGTGATAGCTCAAAATTAAAAGTGTTTGGAAGTATGCCAAAATTGAGCGACTGGATAGATCTCATCTTCTTGATTCTAACATCGCGAATGGTTCAAAAAACTGACATCGTATGAAGAAGCTATCGCGATTTGAAAATTCCCGTAAACTGCAATTTTTGGCCTTTGACCAAGTTTGACTGGGTTTTGAATATTAAAAAAGAGAGAGAATATTATAGGGAATATTCCATAAAATATTCCTTCCGGGCCAGTAATATTATGACAAGTGTTAGGATGCTATTCACAGATGGACTGTATGTGGTTTTGGGAGCCAATTAGAGGCTACCACGTGGCAGGCCCGGACACTACCTCGTGGCCAAGGTTTGGCATATTAAAATTTTTTGGGACCTGACTGAAGTCAACCCTGAGACCTCCTACACAGAGCGCCCACACCTTAAATTCTCAGGCTATCGGTGTTTCTTAAACATTCTGTAGCCGGGTTTAATTTAAGCTATATTGGTTTCCGATATGGGGGTTTGGAGGGGCCAGCCCCGAGGGGCAACTCCTCCCATATGGTCACGACTCCAGGACCAGGGGCCTAAGTCCTAACCACTCGGTGCTAACAGCATATCCGCCAACATTTTTCGGAGTTGATCACATGCAATAATGCCACAGTTTGCAGATTTGTCTGCCGACGGTTACGGTTAAGAAACCGTGGGATTCCAGGACATGTGCCCAATACTAATCACCATACTAAATGTTACTGTTAACGCTGGCAGAAATTTGGAGGAGTGCACCTTTAATAGCGGATTTTCCATTTTAACTTCAGTTAAGTGAAGTTTCTCCAAATTTGGTGGAGGATTTTTAGGGGACACTGGGAAAAATCAGTTTAAGCTTTATCTTGAGCTAGATTCGTCCATTCTGAGAGTGTGAATAGTCAATTTCGATTATCTAAAAAATTCCAAACTCATTTGTGAGGGTTTTAGAGCCATCAGAGGACTTTTGAGAAGTTTTTGGCTTTAGAGAAGTTCTAGGGGCCACTAGGGCCAACAACAGTTTGAGGCCTAGCCAGTGCAACTAGAGGTCTTTCTCAGTAACCCAATAGTCAATTTTGGATGTTTCAGAAATTATGGAACTAATGGTTTGGTTTGAAGAGCCTGTAGAGGAATTTTGAAGGCTGATATGCTTTAGAGATGTTCCAGGGGCCACCAGGGCCAACAAGTGTTAGTAGGAGAATGAGGCCTATCTAGAGCAGCCAATATCCATTCTCAACAAACCAATAGTCATTGATTGTTTTGATACTTTTGAATTCGTTGATGAATTTTGAAATATATTTTGAGTACTTCTGAAGTGAAAAATATTTTGAGGACTTATGAAATTCGAGATGCTTCAGGGAACTTTTCAGTGACCCTAGAGCCAGGGGGTGCTACTAGGTGTTGGAGGCGAAACCAGAGCATCCGAAGGCCAGTTTATGCAAGTGAATTGTCTATTCTAACTATTTTGGACATTTTGAATCCAATGAAAGGATTTACAGAGCCATTTGAAGACTTATTAAGGTCGAAGAGCCATAGGGAAGTTTCGGGCAGCCTAGGGCCATCAGTGGATGGAGGCTTAGATTAGGGAGCCAGTGCTCATTTTGAGCAAATTATTAGTCTAATTTGGAGGTCTGATATGTGTTGGAGATAGTAGGTGAGGTTTCAGGGATAGAAAAATAATTTTGAGGGAGTTAGTGCCATTCGAAGCTCAGGGAAGGTTAAGGACACCGACAGAAGGAGTCAAGTCTAAGGGAACCTAGTTATGTTTTCAAAGTGATGATAGCCATGAAAGGGGTATGATGGTATTATAAAACCATTGGTTCAGTTTAGATAACCATTGGAGTTGAGTTTGTAACTTGTAAAAGAGTATTTTCATCATAATCCCAAAGAGCCAAGTCAGTTGACAAAAGTTCAAGGAGACATAGCCCACGATATTAAGGTGAAATCCTATATTAAATTTTCTGTTATGTTTTGATGTTTATTTTATGCATTATATGGCTATTTCACATGTTGAATATCAACAAAAACAAATGGACTTAAAGCACTTAAACAGTTAAAAAACATACACTCGTTTCAAGTATATATTTTCCGCACAAGTCAAGTATAAGCTAGATATTTTATTTGTTTAACTGAGTGGGTGTTTCTGAAAAGAATAACAAGTTATCCAACCCATTTTAGATCAGAGGTGCTGGTTTCGGAGGGGATGGAGTACTAGGCAGTGCATAAGGAACATATGGATGAGGGGAAACATTTGGATAAATAGGTTGAGCAACAGCTAGCCCTGGCATCCGCTGATGTGGTTAGGGATATGTATATGGCGTGGTTTGATCGTGATAAGGGTTTCTTGGTGGAGTGGGATGATTGTAAGAGGTACTGGTACCCCCTTGGGTTGACCATAAATCATATGAGGTAGAGAATACGGTTGCGTGTGAGGGTACGAAATGTCTCCAATGATATTGTTAGCAACATGAGATGCCCCCAGTGCATTAGCAGCACCTGGCCAAGGAAGATCAGGGGGAATGATATAAACATAACCTGATTGAGCATAGATCGTTATATTTTAAAGCTACTTGGAGTGCATCTTCCTCTGTATGATGGAAGTGTGACGTGACATCTTTACATATGGGGGCCAAAAGCGGTCTAAGGAACCAATCCTTATAAACGCGGTCTTCGAATTTAGGGGCACTACGCATGCTCCTCCTTCTGCACCATTCTTGGACATGGTCAGATAGGCAAGTGGAAGAATTTTGACGGAATGAAGTCAAGATTTTGGTACCAATGTCATAACAAAGAGGTAACTGGAAATATTATAGAAAATATTTGGCAAGAGTCACAAAATTGGAATGAGTGGCTCTAGGTTTGTCGACATACCACTTAGCCGCAACTCTAGTAAGCTTCCGCTGGAATAAATGAATGTGGATGGAGTCTTCAATAATGGAATTAGAGGAACACCACATGTGAAATTAGTGAACATGATTAGTGGGATCTTCTCGAGGATTTCCTTAAAAATTAGGTATGTCTAAATGAAGTTTGGTAGGCATAACTGGCCAATTTGAGTTATGAAGGAGAGGGTCATTGATCAACTGATTAAAATCAAGGAGATTCAAACTAGCCATGGAGGGTAGCAATGGAGTAGGAGTCACCGTACCGGTTGACGTTCCACTAGGGGTATTACCCAGGTTAGGACTTGAGTTACCACCTTGGTTTCCTGCACTTGCGTTGGTGCTTGACATGGTGGTGATATGAGGTTGAGAAGGCACAAATTCAAAGGAATAACTTGATGAATTAGTAGAATTAGAGTCAGAAGGACTCGATGGAGAATTGGGAGGATTAAATCTAACTCAATGAGGAGGAGTAATACATCCTAACGTGAACTGAGGTTGAATGCCTCGAATTCTCCGTGACAAATGCCTAGAGGCTGCAGTGATTTCAAGACAAAGATGACACTAAAGGGCTAAAGGATGATAGGAGCAAGAGTAATAAACAACAAGAAATCGCTTAGTGCAATGTTTCCAAGTGTAAACTAACTATATAATGATGCTACTCTAATACAATCCAACATGTCCTATAAAATAAAATGACATCTAGCCTATAAGTGATCTAAATCCTCAAAAAATCCTAAATATAATGTTTTAGATGGCCTTCCAAAGAACTTCTTACTTGACGGAATCTCATCCCTACAAGTAGAGATATTGAGAGAAAGGTGGGTTAGAGGACAAAATGCTTCCCACAACCAGTCCTATAAGGTGTTTTCCTAATATTGATCACTGCGATTTCCTTCGTCCCACGGTCGTGGTCGAGTCTTGAGCTTCTTGGTGATCAGTCAACATACGAAATTCCCTACCACGGGTTAGGTAGCTCCGAGGATAACTCCTCACATGATGACCTAGCCTAACCCCGTCTAGATCAGGTTTCTAACGCACTCCGACTTTGGAGAGTGGGATGGTGAAGGATTTTAAGCTCCCTACAAAGTTAACTTCTATGTCTCAATTTAAATGATCTATGGGTGTTATTGGAAGCCTATCCCACTGATCCTACACCTAACTACACAGATTGTTTGGCCCTGATGCCCAAGTGGGTTTAATCTATGTGTGTTAGATTATTAAATGTGGTGTGTTTCAAGTACTGGCCTGGAAGTATTAACAAAGCTCACGTTCTCTTAGAGTGTGAAAATATGTGTGAAAAAAAGGTGTGTTTAGTGGATGAGCTAATTGAGAATGTTTGATGATGCCATATGCTGTTGAAAAAAAAATCTGAAATACTATAAATAATTCTATAAAAATATACTAAAATAAACAACCAATCAAGCACAAATCCCACCCGAATAAGGCTCTCAAAAAACTAAAAAAAGATAGGCAAACAAGCTAATAAAAAACACACAAAATGCCTACAAGATATAATGTCAAAGGGACTGTGATCTAAAGGCATTAATTCACTGAAAATGGTGCAGAAAAACAACACAAACTAGAGGTGAAATATGCTACAAAGAATAGGCAAGAAGCTAAAAAAACCTAGGAGGCTCAAGGAGATTCTAAGGGGGCAGGAAAGAAAAAACTCAAAATGGAGTTAAAGTGGTAAAAGAACCTATCCTAAAGGGGTGACATAAAGTGGATCAAACCTTGCAAACCAATAGCTAAAAATGCTGAAACCCTTGACTCCTCACTCAACCAATCTCTACCTAAAAAGGTGAAGGTTTACTATAAAACCTAGGGTATTTTTTCTTCCTCAAAGAGAAAAAATAAGAGTAACCAAGCCTAAGGGATACTGAAACAAAGGTGAAAAAACCCTTCCGAGTACACAGACAACACTCTTAACAATGCAAGAAAAAATTCTGAAAAATTTTCGGGAAATTTTCGAAATGCAGGTACTAACCTGAAATAGGATGAAAACACAGTTTTTGGGTCAAATAGTGCGTTCTGGAGTTTAGAGCGCATATATGGGATTGAAAAGTGTGTTTTTCTCTTGGGACTCTTGGTTGTCAGATCTCACACATATGTTTCCGTCTCCTACACGACTGGTATATGTGACCTGCGGAAAAAGCCAAAAAACCACCGGAATCTAAAAATTTGATAGAATAATGGAGAAGAAGCTATAAATAGAAATAAGAGACTAAAAATCGCTGCAGAAAGCCCTAGAATTACTGAAGAAAAAGTCTCCTAGGAAACTGAATTGTTACACCAGTGGAGTCGCTATGTGTTAGTATGAAATTTCTTGGAAGGTGCACCAAAAATATCTCACCTAAGTCATAGGTGACTAGTGACCCTAACAAAAATTGTGGCTACTTATACTTCATATATACAATAAAAATGTGATAAAAACCTGTAGAAAAATAGATGTATGTGATCTAAAATGATAAACAAAAAAATAAATCTGATGTAATAAGCCAATCATGGAAAACCATTTGAAAGAATGAATATATTATTAATAGCTCCTAGTGAAGGATATTTACAAAAATGTCGTAAATCTGCCTTCGTGGGATGGGTCCTTTGATGTCCTTGATTCTTCAATATTTAGATCTTCCTCTCTCAATGTGTGAAAACCCAAACAATGTGTAGAACTCTAGTGAGAGCTCAAAAGTATGAGACGATAATGGTGACGATGATAATGACCATGGTGAGGAATGAATGAAAAAACCTCTTATTTATAACAAAGTATTGGGTTAATCTTGAAAACAAAGAATAATAAAATATTATTGACCAAAACCTAGATCTAACCGTTGGGAATACTTTATTATATTTTTGGAGAGGGAAAATATATTCAAAATGGTCTAATATCTTTATTTAGAAATAACTAACAAATAAAATGATTTATTAATTATTTTGCAAATAATAAGAAATGTGTGAAAATATTTTTTTTTTAAAATAATGATTTAACAATTAATCCAAGAATGGAGTTAAGTAAAAATAAATAAATAGTGATTTATTTAATTATTCCTAGGTGTTTTAGTGAATTGTGACAAGGAATAATTATCAAACAAGGATTTAATAATGATTCTTAGAGAAAATTAAATAAATAATGGTTTATTTAATTATTATGATGGGTTTTAATCATAAATAACTTAATAAAAGTGGTTTATTAAATTATTTCCTATAGTGAAAGTGATTTTACTATGGTAAAATTAAACTTACATTGTGTATTTCGATCCGCCTAGTTAAAAATGGCTAGGTGATCATTTTTTAAGGCATTCCTCGAGGATAGTGATGGATTTCCCATGGCATTCCAATATCGGTTTAGTTTTGTGATTAGAGCACCGATTTTGGTGTGATCATTGTATGGTGATGGTGGAGGTGGTTTAACCTTTGGATTCCCTTTGTTGTTTTTGGATTGGTTTATCCATGATATCCCAAATTTATGCTTAGATTATGGCACATGGTACGTGGAAGTCTCGAACCTGGTCGGTTATTACCTATGGTTAATGGAAGATAATTTATCTTACTTTTTACTTATTAATGTGTGGATTTAATGGCTGATATCTCACTGTTATTTCCATTGTTTTATGTTGGTTATAAGCATGGTTAAATGACTGGTTCATGTCATGGTTATTTCATGTATTTGCTTGTAAATGTTAATATAATGGATGCAAGACCTAAGTGATGTCATATCAGTTCAAGGAAGAGGGTGGTGATCCTTCTTGTATTGTCTCTCAATGGTTTTTAGTCATTTGTGCTCTGTCTTGTATTCTAGACCTGTAGATTCATTCATGCCAAGTGTTTGACACATTTTCATCTTGGTTGGGGATGGCCGGGCCTAGTCCTAGAGTTAGTTTTTGGTTATTTGGCATTTTTTTCATGTGTTTGATAGAATCTGAAAGCTATAGAAACTTTTGGGCAGTGTCCGGGATTCTGTGCTTAAAACATGCCTTAAATCCCGTAGAAGTAGGCACAGGTCTGGGAAAAAGAGTCACTGGACACATGCATGGCTATTCTATGGGAGAATCCAGAGCCTCTGAGACGCACCCTTTCCCATATCAAGGGAGATTCCAGGGGTTTTATTCAGTAAAAGTTAGTGGGACCCAGGGAGAATTCATCTTGACGACTGGGATAGCGTCTGGGGGTCCTCTAGTAGGTGCATGGAGTTTGTGTTATGGTTCACTGCATCGATTCCACTTCCTTAAAGTCACCAAGGAGGTTGAGTCTACTCTTAATTTCCCTAATCTCATGTTTACCCTGGTTGGCCAGTTACTTTGGTAGATTTGAGGAGAGGTGTTCATTACACTTGCATAAAACAATACGAAGAAATAAATATGCAGAAATGAATAAATGCATAAACGACAACAATACATAACTAGTCTTGAGAAGCTACGGTGGGACCTAACCCAAGGAAGCTCATATCCCAAAAGGAAAACAATCTAAGAACCAAATATTCCTTTCACTAACTTGAAAATTTCTTGTACATTAAAGGTTGTAGAAATGGATCTCCTAAAGCTCTCTACTGCTAATGCTTCCACTAACTTTGACTATCTTCGAATTTCCTAATGGGATATTCAAGCCCTCTATTTATACAATATGAGTTAGGGGAAGCATCCTTTTAGTGCTCCAAGCCAACCACGTTTGGCCTTCTTATATTAGGGTACATGTCCCATAAATCTCTCTGAATGGATATCCACATTATATATGAAAAATATTTTCAGTATCCTACATTATAATCATATTAGGCACATAATTAAGCATGATAAATCTATTTAACATTCCTAATAAATTATTTAAGCTAATATTAAGTCTAAAAGGGAATGTCTAATACAACATTTATGTGCCTAGGAAAGGTTTGGTGGGCCTTATGTTTTACCTAATTGGTAGGCCCATCATACCCCCCTATTGAAACTATTTCTCATCCTCTGAGAAACCTATTCTTCCTCATTTTTTTCCCTCATTCATTTCCCTAATGACCTGTTTAATATCCCATGCTTTGCTGGAGTTGGCTATGCTTGTTGGATAGAAATTTTCATTTTCCTCAATGTCCTACCACCCCCTTGATTCTTCTTCTTGAATTTGATTCTCATGACGAACTAATAGTAAGTGTGGATTGAATATGAGTTAATCCATTAGACTTGAAGTCTCTAAATGATCCTGTTATACAAAAGGGTTTTTTCCAGTGCAACTTGCAACCTCTCGGGGGAATGGTACTCTCTCATCTTCATACTATAAGGTAGTGTTTTCCATCTACTTTCGAAATCTATGAGCTCTATTCTCCCATTAACCTAAAGGTTTCCTAAAAGTGAAGGATGTCCTTATCCAAGATGTTATGTCCATTAGTTGTGCATCACCCAAATATAGATTTGGGTCCCATATGGTCATATCTGGAAGCACAAGGTTTTGAATGTATAATTCAACAACCTTGGCCTTATATTTTGTACTACGATGAATCCATAAGTTAATGAATTCATTGACATATTGTAGAGGGATATATCCTCTTTGTGAAAGAATTTTTATTTAAAATTGGCACCATTTCTCCTTTAAGAACAAGGAGTACATTTTTTTATGATTTCATGTAAATTCATTGCTTCTAAGGAAAGATGTGCCATAGTTCCCAAATTTGTTTCAATGGTTGCAACATGAGTTTATTCTCCTGCAAAAATATATGTGTATACTACAATTGGGCCTTTAGCTACATGTTTTCTCTTTCCATATGATCCCTTCTATTTTCTTCATAAAATCTAAGGAGTGAAATCTCCTCCAACTTCTTCATTCCATCTTCCATTTTTCCAATATCAACAACTCCCTTTCATTGCATATTTTTCTTCCATTTGTGAGTATTAAAGTTCTCTTTTTCAACCTCAAGGAATACATATGGTTCCAATTCCAAAGGTACCATTTAGAAAGACTCAATCCAATAATAGAAAGAAGTAGATCCTCTTGGAGTTGGTTGATTTGTTGTTCTAATTGCCTCCTGTAGCTTTGTTGTAGTTTGTTCCTATAGCTCCATAGGCTTCTCTTATTGTTGAGAACTTGCTTCTTTTGATTGTATTTGTAGCTTCGTTTCATTAGGAGGTGTTGGTGTTGTTCACCAATCAGTATCAACGACCCCATAGAAGTACACCCCTTTTTTCACAAAATGGATCCATCATGTTCGAGTGTTCGTGCCATTTAGATTTCGTCATTTAGTCGACAATTTTGTAAATTGTGTAAACCCATTCCGCATATCTATAATGTAAATTATCTTAGTAAGACCATCATGTATGTAACAACCTAGGTAAGCCTAGTATTTTGGTGACAATTTATATCCTAGGAGGTTTTTCATCTCACTGATTTATATGTGTCTCTAGACACAAATGATCGACAAATTTTTTCCCCTCAAACCTCAACCCAAAGCTAGGGTGGATTTTGTCATCAAGATATTAAGTGAGTCCTAGTGTTTTTTATCGAGTCTTTGTAAAATCAATTTGGGAATGATCATAGCTAATTGGCTAGATCATTTTATTACAAATTGTTGGGTCTACTAGATCATATTTTGAGTCACAGAATTGGGTAGATTATGTTGATCAACGGTTGTCATTGATGTCAACCCAAGCAGCACCAGGGGCTAACCCAATATTGCATGGAAATTTTGACTTACAAAATTAATATATTCTGGGTCAATAATTCTTTTCATGGTTTCTACTTGTCGAGATGTTTCCATTGATATATGGCACGCCATGTAATTCTTCACGGTTTGAGAGATATTCATGTTTGAAGTTTTTACCCCCAGTTAGTAGGCTAAAACCCCATGGGGTTGGGGCATGGGTCATTGAAAAGTCATAATTAATATTTTTTATGCTCCTAAAATCCCTCCCACGTTCACTTGTTGAAGCCCCTCTCAACTTAAGCATTCATATAAATTGTGATCTTCATTTCCTCCTTTTGCAAGGGTTTCGGCCATCTGAAACAGGTCATCTAGGAATTTTCGCTCTAAATTTTTTTCTACGAAGGTTCAGAAGCTGAAATTTTAATGAGGAGAAGATGAAATCCTGAGGAAGCTTCAGTAAAAATTTTAGATCAAGGTGCGCAATATTTTTGGAGATATGATCTGTGTAAGTCAGGGTTTTTGCAGGCTCCTGAAATTCATCTCAAAGAAGTGACCTTGGTAAATTCGTCATAACTCTCTCTTTGAGTATCGGATTGGAATTCTGTAAAAAGTGACGGATAGCGCATAGTCTATAATTTTCTCTCTATCAATTTTAGAAGCAAATAAAGAAACAGTGACACGTGGCATGCCGTACAAGTGCGCTCTACTGAAACAGTCCATAATTAGGGCATTGTTAGAGATTGGGTATAACTCTCTCTTCAGGAATCCAAATTGGGTCAGACCTATGGCATTGGAAATATGACTTAGAGGACTACTACAAGACTGAAAATAAGATATTGAGGATCTAAAATGACAGAGATACACCAGATTCAATATCGAGCTCCTAGAAGGCAAGAAAAAGCTAGATCATGTGTTGTCAAGGGTTGCAAAGGACCAAAATTTCTACGACCGAAAAACAAATCAAGGTGTAGCAAAGGGTAGCATGACAAGAGCAGAAACCAAGGTGCATAATAGCAGCAATAAGTTCATCATATGAAGTCTTAAAGTAGGCAGCACTGCATACAATCATTGTAAAGGTATCATTGTACTTAGTCATTGTAAATACATTATTGTACAAATTGTACTAGTGTCTATCTGCCAAGGGTTGAAGAGGTAGTGTTGGGATGTCTAGGATCATAATTAGGTGGTTGTATCAAATTTGGGGTTATGGTCTAGTATATATTCTTCTTCTACATCATTCTATATCATTGTAAAGTGGACCATTTTCCTTGGTACGAGAGTCCATTCTTCTTTTATTCTTCTATAGGGTGGTAGGGTGGTGCTAGGGTGAGTTGTAGCTCATTGGGTGTTGGGGAATCCATTCAGTTGACTACTAAAGAGTCTCGGGCATTGGAGCGTCCATCCAGTGGGAGCTGGAGAAGAATGCTTTTCTAGATTCTAGGAAGTTGGAGCTTTATTTTCAATTGGAGTTGAATATTAAAGAATTATTAGAACATTATTAGGTGGTTTTTGTCTCGGAGTGGGTTTCCACCTTAAAAACTGTGTGCTTTTTTGTTACTCTTGTTTACTGCTATCATTTTACAAACACTGATAATAATTGAAGATTAACTAATGCTCTAATTGAAAGGAATACTGATTCACCCCCCCCTCTCAGTATTTCCAACATATTATTGAGGATCTATTACAAACGGGTGTTCCACCTCATGGGTTTAATGTATTAATCTTATGTAAAGAGGGTTGGAAAAATAATCAATCCCCTCATAATTCAATTAATTAATTTTTTTGGCCAAATTAAATTAAAAATCCCAAGCCAGAAATTTAATTAATTTTATGCCCTAGGTAAATTTAAATTTTTCTAAGGAAAAATTCATCGGCTTTGGAAGTTTTAATTTTTGGAGGTCCCTAGCCAAGGGAATATTGAAAATATCAAGATATTTTGGACTTTTGGGCCTTGGTAATTAAGTCAAAGTCAATTTTTTGAGGTAATTATCTCAAAATAATTATTTTTGAGTTAATTAAAAATGAATTAAATATTAAATTTGAAATTCTTCAAAAAATAATAATTTCGATGGACGAGATTAAAAGATAATCAAATCCTTTTCGACGGTCGAGATTACTTTCATGCGGATCAAACAAACTAGTTGTTGGAGAATTTATCTATAAATTATAGGTTACTGTCAGTCTTTTCTTTCATCCGATCTTTTGATCGTGTACTAGCTCTTGAAGCTCTCCTGTACTACTTTATGGAATAATACGAATGAAGCCTTTGGGGTTTTATTTGATGGTGGTGTTCCTCTTCAACATTTTATGGGAAACTTGTTCTGTATATTCCGATGGTAACTATTCTAATGAATTGTTGATTAATAGCTCTTGTAGAGTAATCTATTGCACACATATCTTTCTTAGGTTATTGAATTTAGGGTGAGAATTTTATTTGGATTGAATTAGCAAGTATCTCTAATTCATGAAAGTTTTGCTTTTATCTTATTTATCTATTGATTTAAATTTTTAACTTTAAGTGTGCAAAAATCTCTCAGATTTAGAATTGGGCATTTGGTGAAGTCCTTCGCTGGTCCAACTGACTCCCAAGAAAATAATATATGAAGAGCCATCCGTATATAATTCCCCAAGCTTACCTTAAGTTCTCTTCTTGTAGGGTTTTCTAGAGCTTGTGCCTAAATAAAAAAAATTATCTTAACTTTTATTGAATTTAAAGTTAGATCTCCCTAGTAATAGCCTTAGATATTTAGATTTGGGGACGAAGTCATAATTACACTCCTCAAATCTGACAGATCTACAAATTTTGTGCATAGTTTTTTAATTTTAATGGTATAAATATTTAGAAATTTTTTTAGTTTTTCTGACTTCTAACTCGAGATCAAGGTTTTAATTTTGATTTTTGTAAATGTGCTGGGTATCTGGGTTTTCTTTTTTCTGGTTTGTGTAGGTGATATTTGATGGTTTTCAAAGATTTTTTTTTTCGATCTGAGATAGATCTAGGCCTTGGAGGGTAAGGTCTGATCTCAGGATCAAAATTTTTGAAGGAACATTCAATTAAGTTTTTGAATTTGAGTTTATTTAGTGAAATAAATTTCTGGGTAGGGAAAAAGTCAATTTTTAAGTGCACTAACATGCCTGTTTTTTTTGGGTCCTGTTGCTGCAATTCATAGCTCATTGTTGCGTTTTTCTTAGTATTCATGCCGCTGTTCGTCTTTCTCCTCTGTCGTCTGCCTCATTTCCTGTAGAAATTTGCTGAATAATGAAGATTTATCCACTGAGATTATCCTGATCATACATTAATTCGTATTCATGTATAACACATAACCTCTTCTACAATCAATCATCAATTTGCGGAAATAGAAATAGTCTCATGCGCACATAAACACAATATGTAATGGGGAAAGATTATAGCTAAAAACCCCCAGCTATTTTGTATATTATAATAGAAGAGAATATGTAACAATCTCAGTACAATACTCCTCACAAGTACTCAGTACTGTCTCCAAAAGTTACACACAAACTAGCTCAGTTTTGAACAAGTCACAGGTTCAAAACTCATCCACTAATTGTCTGCCTCTACTGCGCAATCCAAGTTGGTTCAATGAGAGATCCAAGTTCGAATCTCCTTGGCTTCAACTGCGCAATCCTCATGGGAAATCTCCTCCAATGCTTGTGCAAATCTCATGCACAACTGTTGTCGCAACTAATAGCAAACTCACCCTTTCATCTACCTCTTCCACTGGTCTCCACTGAACTGTCCATGCACCGTAGTGAACTGATGTGTTCTTGAGTTGAATAATGAGTTAATAATTAGTGAATTAAATAATATTTAATTCACTCCACTCATTACTAGTGTATTAGCCAGTTAAACTAAACACAACTAGTTCAACTAAGTTAAACCGAACACAACTCCACCAACTGTCTTATCAACTCCACCAAACTCTGCCACTGAAGTCCTAACTGAAGTCAACCATGCATGAGCTCACCAAACCCCAAGGAATAGCGTAATTCCTTCTGTCAGATGCATGAGCCACATCCGTAGCTCCAATTGAAGTGCTGTAAGAGAATAAACTGAAGTTTAGAGTCTAAATATTATTAAGGGCTAATAATATTTGACTGACCTATTTTTAGACAGGCAGTCTAAAAATAGACTTCGACCTGTATGTCTAAAAATAGAGGTCCATCTATTTTTACCAACTCGACCAATCATCCAAGAATAGCATACTGCAACTCCTAGACCATGCTCCATATGTCTAAAATAGACATAGTCTAAAAATAGACTTTGCGCCAAAAATAGCCTGCGGGCCCACTTAGTGAAGGCGACTTCATTTCACTAAGCTCCATCATCTTGTTGCATTTTCAACATTTCCTTCACACAATCTCTGCCTACGTTTTCCCCTTCCACATAGTTCTTCCTCATTTTTTGTTGCATGCCTCCATCTCTCTATTTCCCAAACAAAGTCTTTTCTTCTGCATTTTCATTTTCATCTCCTCACAACTCCTTCTAAGCTCCCTTCCTCTCTGAGTCCATTCTCCAGCAATATTCCGTATCCCCTGCTCTCTATTTCCCAAACAAAGTCTTTTCTTCTGCATTTTCATTTTCATCTCCTCACAACTCCTTCTAAGCTCCCTTCCTCTCTGAGTCCATTCTCCAGCAATATTCCGTATCCCATATCCCTATCCTCCTCGCGTTTGTGCTCCCCTAAAATGTTGCCTTCCCACATCGTCTTCCTCTCGCAACTTCTCCTCTGCCCCACACTACAATATTCTCCCTCTCTTCCTGTGCAATAGCTCGTCGTCCCTCTTCGCTTCTCTCCGTTTCCATTCCTGCCATCATATCCCTTCCCTCTTTTGCTTCCTTTCCTTTTCGACCTGCATATACCTAAACCTAACACATATAACAAATAAAACATAACATATAACTTTGATTTTCTTTTTTTTCTTTCTTTTATTCAATTTTGATTTTGTTTTTGTTTGTTTATTTGGAGTTTAAGTTTTTTCATTTAATTAACTTTTAAAATTTTAAAAATCAAAATCTAACCTATTGACATTTAAAAAAATAAAAAATTTAAAAACTTTAACTTTTAATTAATTAATTTATTTGTACATGAAACAAAATAAACAATTTTATTAACTTAAAAAAAAAAAAAACTTAAAAAATTTCAAAATATTTTCCATTAATTTTTAATATTTTAATTCTTTGTTGTATATAAAATTTAGATTTTTTTTTTTTTTTTTTGAAGTTAGATCTTTTGACATTGATTTTTTTTTCTTAATTTTAGGCTTGGAAAAATATTTGATTGTGGAGAAATTCTTATAGTTGACATGAATTTATTTTTTATCTTAAGTTTGACTATAGGAATAAATATTTTTTATTGGATTTTCATTATTTTATAATATTGTTTAATCGACAAATTGATTGACGAAATGTTTACTTAGCATCGAAACTTCATGGTATTTCTTGATAATTAATTACTGAGATTTAAGTGTTGACTATTTTCATATGCTTCAGATGAGTTTGATGATTATTGGCATTTGCATTTTTAAATGTTTTCTATCCATTAAAATTGCCTATTGTTTAAGTAACTCTTGTTTCATTTACTTGATTTATTGGTCCTTTATTGAATATCTAAGTTTGGGAAACTTTCAAGTAATTGTGATCGATATTTTTGGGCACTCTATTGTGGATATGTGACAAATTATATATCTTTTAATTGAGTAATTTTTGGCATCTTCATAATTGGCACTCTCGCTTTAAGTACTTAGTATTTGAATAAGATAATTTGTAATCTAAGTTCTTTTGGGTTTTAACATCACATTTCACTAATCACCTCTCATTTTCGAATCTTCCTTCATCTCGCTCCATCTTCTAATCATTCTCCTTGCATTCTGCATTCTAAGTTAGCATTGCATATATCATAGTTATTCATCCAGGCATCAGTTTCTCATCAATTACTTGGTCTTAAATTCTTAGCAAGATAGTTGACTCCATAAGGCACTGGTATCAATCATTCAAATCTAATCGAATCCTTTAATCTTGCTAGATATATTACAAGTGTTTGGTCATTTAAATGTGTCTTCCTAACTGCTTTGTTCCCAAATGGTTCTCCTTCATTCCATTTCCATAGGGTCTACCCCCCTTAGTCTGCTATAGGGAGACAACTTAAGCAAATATATTGGGGATCAGGGTGGCAACCCCCGATTTGAGCCATTTCCACGGTGCCTAGACATTTTTTATGACAACAATTTTTTGCGCTGTTGCCGGGGAACATCTTTTCCTTGACGCTCCAACACCAATTTTCTAATTTTCTAATATTTTTAGCCATTCATTAGCCTATCACATGACAACATTTTCTGGTGCCATTTCATCTCTTCATATTTTCATCACCATATCTTTCGTCATCTCATTAATCCTTTCATATTATCTATTTGCACATTTTGTACCTGGACATTTCGATTGGTTACTTGTTTGAGTGGCGACTCCACTTATTCATTCATTTAATCCTAGACAAGAATCCATCCCTAATATCCATCTGCTTCTCTCGACTAATTTTTCGGTTTTAGAATTGGATTCATGTTCAATTGGCGACTCCACTTCTTTCATTTATTACAAGAATTTATGCTAAGAAGCTCGCTTCTTATGGAACTCTTGAATTTTCTTGAACAAGTATCTCTTTCTATAACATATACTTGGTCTTTAAGCAAGTAATCATGGATGATACTCTTCCTAACATGCCAGTAGAGGCCATTCGTAAAATGCCTTCATTTTTGGGTGGTGATTCGGCCACTGATAGAAAACATCTCTTGCATGTTACTCATATAATAAACAAGTATTGTCTTCCTTAACAATATAATCATGAAGATGTCAAAATACATCTCTTTGGCTATTCCTTAAAAGGTGATGCTATGGATTGGTTTCTAAATTGTCTCGAGGAGTATTTTTAATTTTTACATTACATCATCAATGCTTTTAATGATAAATATATGAACCAAGGTGTCTCACCTTGTGCTCCCAATACTATGCAAAATAATCAAAGTGATCTTGTAGAGAACTAAATTGTCAAAAAAATATTTCAATACAATTCTAAGGATGAATCCACTTGTACCATGACAACACAAATCCATGATAGTGGTGAAGCAGAAACAATTTGTCAAATCAGTGTTGAAAATGATAAACATCTTGTTAAGGAATTGATTCATATGGTTAAGGATATAAAATTGAATCAAGCTCAAACAATCAACAATATAGAGGTTGATCAGGCTCAAATTATTAAAGATATAGAGCTTAATCAAGAAATATTAACAGCCGATCATACTAGGGAAATTAATTATATATAGAACAAGTAGTTAGCCTTAGAAGAAAGTATAATAATCACGGAATTCAATCACTCCAATGAAATAACTTCCATGGAACAACAAAATATTGAGGAAATGAAGATCATGGAATTTAATCACTCTAATTAGATGGCCACCATGCAGAATCATTTGATCACCTTGGAAGAAAATCATAAGAAAAAAATGAACAACATGCAAAATTGTTTCATGGCCATGAAAGCAAATAATGATAAAATAATAGAAGACATGGAAACTGGGCATATGTCTCTTCAACATAGGTTGGCTATTGAAAAGAGTCATGCGAAGGAAATCAATACTATAAAGGTTAAGCATTCTAATTAGATGATTGTTATTCAGAATAAGTTGGAAAAAATGGAAAGATCACATATACAAAAATTCCAACCAAAGTCAAAATTGTCAACAGATCACAGGCCTCCCATTTTGCTGAAGAAAGCTCCATCCCATTACAAGGATACCATTTCTTCCATTGAAAATTTGTTTATTGAAGGTAACCCAGATAAAAGGAAAACTGAAGGGAATCAGGTTAATACATGTAAAGTTAATCCATCACCCTTGACAGAGTAGATGTAGAATGAAGAGAGGCTTGTCACCCATATCTTGAATACTTAGTCTGAAATTTCTCAAGTACAATTTTCCACATCATCAGCAACATCGCCTACAACGAAGAAAAGTATGAAGCGAAAAGTACAAATAATAAGGAAGTGGTTTGATGCATCTAATGGCCGTGAGCAACTCGATTTTCGGATAAGACAAAGTCCTACCGTGTGCAATATTGGACATGGCACATCTGAAAATCAACCTACAGATTTTCCTGAAAGTAGGAAAATGTGCAGTATGCACTATATTGAACACATATGATACCAAAAGGCATCCTTTGTATTGTATTTTTGACCCTACACCTTGTTATTTGAACATTTCATTTTGTAGTTAGAGTATATTTACATTTCATGTTAGTAGAATAGTTAATAAATGAAAGAGCTTCTATTTTCATGTGCTTAATGTGATATGATGAATTTTGGATGGAAGCTACTTATATAATCTTGTGTGTTTCTTGGATGCAAATTATGGATTCCCACATTCCTCCGATGAAGCAACACGTCCCCAAGTAGAGCCAGATGTTGACCACTCTGTTTCAATGACCCCATAGCAGTACCCCCCCTTTTTTCGCGAAAGGGATCCATCATGTTCAAGTGTTCATGCCATTCATATTTCATCATTTAGTCAATATTTTTGTAAATGATGTAAGCCCATTATGCATATCTATAATGTAAATGATCTTAGTAAGACCATCATGTATGTAACAACCTAGGTAAGCCTAGTATTTTGGTGACGATTTCTATCCTAGGAGGTTTTTCGTCTCACTGATTCATCTATGTCTCTAGACACAATTGATCGAAATATTTTTTCCCCTCCAACCTCACCCCAAAGCTAGGGTGGGTTTTGTCTTCAATATATTAAGTGAGTCCTAGTGGTTTTTATCGAGTCTTTGTAAAAGTAATTTGGAAATGATCCTAGCTAATTGGCTAGATCATTTTATTAAAGATTGTTGGGTCTACTAGATCATATTTTGAGTCGCAGAATTGGGTAGATTATTGAGGGTCTATTACAAACGGGTGTTCTCCCTCATGGGTTTAATGTATTAATATTATGTAAAGAGGGTTAAAAAAATATTTAATCCCCTCATAAGTCAATTAATTAAAATTTCTGGCCAAAGTAAATAAAAAATACTAAGCCAAAAATTTAATTAATTTTATGTCTGAGGAAAATTTAAATTATTCAAAGGAAAAATTGGTCGGCTCTAGAAGTTTTAATTTTTGGAGGTCCTCGGGCAAGGGAATATTGAAAATTTCAAGAGATTTTGGACGCCTGGGCCTTGGTAGTTAAGTCAAAGTCAATTTTTGGAGGTAATTAACTGAAAATTATTATTTTTGAACTAATTAAAAATGAATTAAGCGATAAATTCAAAATTCCTCAAAAAATAATAATTTCGACGAATGATATTAAAATATAATCAATTCCTTTTCGACGGTTGAGATTAATTTTACGGGGATCAACCAAACTAGATGTTGGAGAATTTATCTATAAATTATAGGTCAGTGTCAGTATTTTCTTTCATTTGATCTTTTGATCGTGTACTAGCTCTTGAATCTCTCATGTACTAGTTTATGGAATAATACAAGCGAAGTCTTTGGGATTTTATTTGATGGTGGTGTTCCTCTTCGACATTTCATGGTAAAATTGTTATTTATATTCTGCTGGTAACTATTCTAATGAATTGTTGATTAATATCTCTTGTAGAGTAATCTATTGCACAAGTATCTTGCTTAGGTTACTAGATGTAGGGTAATAATTTTAATTGGATTGAATTAGCAGGTATCTCTAATTCATGATTTTTTTTTTTAATCTTATTTCTCTATTGATTTGACTATTTAAATTTAAGTGTGCATAAATCTCTCGCATTTAGAATTGGAAGTTTCTGGAAGTCCTCGACTGGACCAATTGACTCCCAAGGAAATAAGATCTGAAGAGCCCTCCATATCTAATTCTCCAAGCTTATCTTAAGTTCTCTTCTTGCAGGGTTTTTTAGAGCTTGTGCCTAAATAAAAAAATTGTCTTAAATTTTATTGAATTTAAAGTCAGATCTGGCAAGTAAGAACCTTATATCTTCAGATCTCGGAGTGAAGTCAGAATTACACTTCTTAGATCTGATAGATCTACAAATTTTGTGTATATTTATGTAATTTTAATGGTGTAAATATTTAGAATTTTTTTTAGTTATTATTTTATTTTATTTCTAACTCGGGATAGAGGTTTCATTTTCGATTTTTGTAAATGTGTTGGGTATTTGGGTTTTCTTGTTTCTTGTTTGTGTAGGTGATATTTGAGGGTTTTAAGTGATTTTTTTTACATATGAGAAAGATCTAGGCTCTGGAGGGTAAGATCTGATCTCGGGATCATAATTTTTGAAGGAACATTCAGTTAATTTTTTTGAATTTGAGTTCATTCGGCTAAGTAAATTTCTGGACAAGGAAAATTTTGAAATTTTTAAGTGAACTAATGTGTCCGCTTTTTTTTGGGTCCTGTTGCTGCAATTCGTGGCTCATTTATGCGTTTTTCTCAGTATTCCTGCCGCTATTCATTTTTCTCCTCTGTCTACTGCCTCATTTTCTTCACGTAGTCTTTGCCTACATTTTCCCCTTCCGCGCAGTTCTTTCTCATTTTTTGCTGCGTGCCTCCATCTCCCTTACCCTTGTTGTCTTTCCTTTCTCCCTCTTGCAGCTTCCCCTACTCTCTATTTCCCAACACAATCCTTTCTTCTACGCTTTCATTTTCATCTCCTCGCAGCTCCGTTCAAACTCCCTTCCCCTCTGTGTCCATTCTCCTGCAATCTTCCTTATCCCGCATCCCTGTCCTCCCTGCATTTGTGCTCCCCTCAAATGTTGCCTTCTTGCATCGTCTTCCTCTCGCAGCTGCTCCTCTTCCCCGCGCTGCAATATTCTCCCTCTCTGCCTGTGTAATAGCTCCCCGTCCCTCTTCATTGATCTCCATTGCCATTCCCTTCCCTCGTCCTTGCTGCAGTCTTCTCTCCCACCGTCATATCCTTGCTCTCTTTCGCTTCCTTATATTTTCAACCTGCATATACCTAAACCTAACAGATATAACAAATAAAACATAACATTTAACTTTGATTTACTTTTTTTTTTCTTTGATTCGATTTTGATTTTGTTTTTTTTTGTGTGGCGTTTAAAATTTTTCATTAATTTAACTTTCAAATGTTTAAAAAATCAAAATCTAAACTATTGACATTTAAAAAAATCAAAAAAATTAGAAACTTTAACTTTTATTTATTTGTACATGAAACAAAATAAGGAATTTTATTAACTTGAAAAAAACCTTAAAATTTTTTAAAATATTTTCCATAAATTTTTAATCTTTTAATTCTTTGTTGTATATAAAATTTAGTTTTTTTTTTTTTTTGAAGTTAGATCTTTTGACATTGGTTTTTTGTTTTTGTTTTTTTTTTTAAATTTAGGTTTGGCAAAATCTTTAATTGCAGATAAATTCTTATAGTTGACATGATTTAAATTTTTATCCTAAGTTTGACTATAGGAAAAAACAATTTTTATTGGATTTGCATTACTTTAGAATATCGTTTAATCCACAAATTGATTGATGAAGTCTTTACTTAGCATTGAAACTTCATGGTATTTCTTGATAATTAATTACTGAGATTTAAGTGTTGAGTATTTTCATATGCTTCAGTTGAGTTTGATGATTATTACCATCTGAATTTTTTAAATGTTTTCTATCCATTAAAATTTCCTATTGTTTAAGTAACTCTTGTTTCATTTACTTTAATTATTGGTCCTTTATTGAATATCTAAGTTTGGGAAACTTTCAAGTAATTGTGATCAATATTTTTGAGCACTATATTGTGCATCTGTGACAAATTGTACATCTTTTAATTGAGTAATTTTTGGCATCTTCATAATTGAAGCTCTCGCTTTAAGTACTTAGTGGTTGAATCAGATAATTTGTAATCTAAGCCATTTTGGGTTTTAACATCACATTTTACTAAATCACCTTTCATTTTCAAAGCTTTCTTCATCTCTCTCTGTATTATAATCATTCTCCTTGCATTATGCATTCTAAGTTAGCATTGCATATAGGATAGTTATTCATCCAAGTAGAAATTTCTCATCAAGAACTTGGTCCTAAATTCTTAGCTAGATAGTTGACTCCATAAGGCACTGGTATCAATCATTTAAATCCAATCGAATCCATATTTCTAGATCTATTACAAGCGTTTGGTCGTTTAACCGTGTCTCCCTAATTGGTTGGTTCCCAAATGGTTCTCCTTCATTCCATTTCCATAGGGTCTACTCCCCTGATGCAGCGGCATTAGACACTAGCCAACAATGTAGGAGTTTTGTCCACATGTTGTGGCTAGGAGGGTTTGAAAACATTTGAATTGTTACATCTAGGTGTCAATACCTTAGCTGATTGTATTATTTAGATCAGTTAGAGTCATAGAAGTCGAATAGATGAGTTATTCTAGCTGTCATATTTCAGTTAATTGAATTATTGTAATTAGACTGTTGATTTTATAAAATGGTCCTCACAGAGGAACCAAAGAGCCACAATATAATATGTATAAATTGTATTCTCCAGATGTAGAAGACAGAGGAAGGAGAGAGGGGTTTCTGCAATAAAATCTGTGTTCACAATTGCTTCCAATTAAATAGTTTCTGTGTGCAATTACCATAGAGTCGTTTTGAATCCTCAATTGACAAGAGATTTTTTAATTGCGAAGTGATGAATTCTGTGCATGTATAATCAAACTCCTGTATGAATTCCACATATCTCTGTCTTTTGTTTCCCTCAATTTGCTTGAATAGAGAAGTCTGTGAAAGCTCGTGGTCATTAACTCTGTTTTACGATAGGGGAATCCGCTTAATAAGGAGATAACCCTGCTTTATCGTTAATTGAATCCTGAGTCGAGATCCCTGACCTGAGTTAATGAATTAAAAGGATAGCTTAACCCCACGTGAACCCTGATTAAGCACTGTTCCAAAACCACAAGTGGAATTGCGGAAGTGGGTTGCCCATATCGCACCGCTTTTGGTGAAGAAGCGGTATTTCCTGAGGGGGGAGCGATTCTGTAGAGGAATCGACATGTGGCGAAGTGGACCTGCGCAAAACCTCCCTTCCGTATTCTCATAACACGTTAAAGTTAGTACGAGGATACCGAGCGATATCGTCGAGAGCCGTCGATCTGGCGTAGAGTCATCGGACGGTGGTCGCACAATGAAGATGCATAGAATTTAACCTAAGGCACGGGCGTACATTTGATTGGCTATTGATTGTGGAGGCGGGACCCAGAGACAAGGTCTGTTTATGAGTCATTTATTCGGAAAGCGTTGATTTTTAATATAAGGTCCAATTATATAGTTAATCGCTAAAGGTTTAATATTGGTTATAGTATGCGGGGACAATATATATATGCTGGGGATATGATATAAAGTTCAAAAATTGTGGATAGTATTATTTATCAAATTGTATGAATTTGATAATTAATAAAAAGAAAATAGAACACGTGGAGTGAAGAACGAGGTTTCAAAGGGAAACGAGGACTGAGCCATGTCTCAGTTGACCAGCTCTCCTTGGGGCTGACTTTCAGCGTTTGTTGCGTCATTTGTGGTATCAGAGCTGTTGTCTGAAGTTTTTTTTGCTGACATGGAAATCCGAGTTGGTAGAGGTGCTGGCAGAAGAAGACCTGTTGCCAACGCTGAGGTGTTGGGGATGTTGCAGAGGGTCGAGGCTAGAATGGATGTCATAGAGCGAAGACATACCAGAGATCCAGAAGACATCAGCGAACCTGAGATAGAAGAAGTAGAAGAAATTGTTGAAATTCCTCCTGACATGAGGCTCCTTAGAACTGTTCTGGGGTCTGCGGTTAAGCCCATAATTGAAGTGTCGAGCTATGCAGGGGGACTGAATCCAGAGGAGTTGGTGGACTGGATAAATGAATTGAACAAGTGCTTCGATTATGAAGAAATAAGTGAAGATAAAAAGGTCAAGTTTGCAGTAACAAAGCTGAAAGGACATGCTGCACTTTGGTGGGGTGGAGTGCAAGCAGAGAGAAGGAGAGTTGGCAAGCAACCTATCAAGAGCTGGACCAGAATGATGGCTAAATTAAAAGGTAAATTATTTCCTAGTGATTACTAGCTGACATTGTATAAGCAAATGCAGAACCTGAGACAGAGGTTGCTGACAGTAAAATAATACACAGAGTAATTCTACAGAGTGAGCATAAGGGCTGGGAAATTCCAAGACACACCAGAGAAGACTTCCAGATATGTGAATTGTCTGAAGCTGGAGATCCAAGATGAGATTGGTCTCTTGTCTCCTAAGACAGTGGAAGAGGCCTATCAGATGGCCTTGAACGCAGAGGAGAAACTCCTGAGGAAACAGTTTGCCAAGAAGAGAGGTACTTTCCATGGGAAGGGAAGTCAGGGTGGTAGAGGAAAGCCTGCTACGCCCAGGGATGGAGCTAATAGTAGCTCACCTCAGAATGCATCTACAGAGGATGATGCAAGGGGCAGAAGGGGTTCTTACAGAGGAAAAGGAAGAGGAGGCAGAGACGGAGGCAGAGGTAGAGAGTTGAGGTGTTATAGATGTCAGCAAGTGGGACACAAGTACTATGAATGTCCAGAGAATGTGGGTGTTGGTCCAAGAAATGATGTCGTTGCCCAGACTGGAGAAGAGGCAGAAATTGAAGAAGAAATTCTTCCAGAGGGGAGAATCCTTAGTGGTAAATAAGGTCTTGTTAAAGCAAGCTAAAGAGGTCACTGAGCCTGCATAAAGGAAGACTTTGTTTAGGATCATATGCAAAGTCCAAGGGAAGTGATGCCAGTTAGTCATTGATAGTGGTAGCACAGACAATATGGTTTCCATTGAGGTAATAGAAAAGTTGAAGTTGAAGACAAGGGAGCATCCAACTCCCTACAGGGTGTCCTGGCTGCATAAAGGGCACCAGCTGGTTGTGAAAGAACAGTGTGAGATAGAGCTGCAAATGGGAAAATATAAAGATAAGGTCCTGTGTAATGTAATGCCCATGGAGGTGTGTCATATACTGCTAGGTAGACCTTGGCAGTTTGACAGAGCAACAGTGCATGATGGCAAGAAGAACACTTACAAGTTCTTCAAGGATGGGGTACATCATACATTGATACCCATGGAAGAAGGAGAGCCATCCAACAAAGTAATTGATCCAAAGACCTTGTTGCTGAGTGGGAAGGAATATCTGCAGCAGATAGAAGAAAAATAGGTAAGTTTTGCTTTAGTTTGCAAACCTAAAGTAGTTCTTACTTCTACAAAGATTTCTGATTTACCAATAGAAATCCAAGAGATGTTAGGTGATTACTGTGACATTGTTGTGGATGATCTACTTGATGAGCTGCCACCTGTGAGAAGGATCAGCCATCAGATAGAATTTATCCCTAGTTCAAATCTGCCAAATAAGGCAGCCTACAGAATGACTCCCAAGGAAAATGAGGAAATCATGAGACAAGTACAGGAGTTGGTGGACAAGGGGCTGATTAGAGAAAGTCTGAGTCCATGTGCTGTACTAGCAATATTGAGCCCAAAGAAAGATGGAGGCTGGAGGATGTGTACTGATTCCAAAGCAATCAATAAGATCAAAATCAGGTACAGATTCCCTTTTCCCAGAGTTGAGGACTTAATGGACTGTTTGAGTGGTGCTAAATATTTCTCAAATATAGATTTGAAGAGTGGATACCATCAGATTAGAATAAGAGAGGGTGATGAGTGGAAAAATTCCTTTAAAACAAATGAAGGACTGTATGAGTGGATGGTAATGCCTTTTGGGTTGTCAAATGCACCTAGCACTTTTATGAGACTTATGAATGAAGTATAGAAAGAGTTCATTGGTAAATTTGTGATAGTGTATCTGGATGATATATTAGTTTTCAGTAGAACTAAAGAAGAACATTTAAGGCATCTTAACCATGTCTTGAAGAAGCTGAAACAAGAGAAACTGTTGATAAATTTGAAGAAATGCTCATTCATGAAGGAAGAGTTGGTGTATTTGGGTTTTGTTGTTTCTGCAGAAGGATTGAAGATGGACCCAGAAAAGGTTAAAGCAATTGTGGAGTGGCCTTCACCCAGGAATGTTTTTGAGGTAAGAAGTTTCCATGGACTTGCTAGTTTTTACAGGAATTTTATAAGAAACTTCAGTAAGATTAATGCACCCATAATTGAGACAATAAAGAAGAGAAAACAACCATTTAAGTGGACTGCTGATGCAGAAAGAAATTTTAAAATTTTGAAGCAAAAGATAACTGAGAAGCCTGTTTTGATTCTGCCTGATTTTACTAAACCATTTCAAGTAAAATGTGATGCCAGTGGGGAGGCCATTGGAGCTGTGTTGAGTCAGGATGATAGGCCTGTGGCATATTTCAGTGAGAAGCTGAATGACACCAGAAGAAAGTATTCCTCTTATGATAAGGAATTCTATGCAATTTTTCAGGCACTGAAGAAATGGAGACATTACCTGATGTCCAGGGAATTTGTATTATATTCTGACAATCATGCTTTGCAATATATTGTACAACAGCCTAAGTTGAAACATAAGCATGCTAAATGGATTGAGTGTCTCCAAAGTTTTAAATTTGTTTTGAAACATATAGGTGGCCAAGCCAATAAAGTAGCTGATGCTTTGAGTAGGAGGCACATGCTTGTTCAAGAAACAAATTTTGAAGTTGTAGGATTTGATTTTCTGAAAGAATTGTATAAAACAGATCCAGATTTTAAAGAAGCATTTGAGGCATGTAGTAACCCTGTTTTAACAGATAGAAGCCAGTCGCTGGATTATTTCCTGCAAGAGGACTTGTTATTCAGAAGAAGCTAACTGTGTGTACCAAGATGTTCCATGAGAGAAAATTTGATCAAAGAAAAGCATAGTGGTGGACTTGTTGGACACTTTGGTACTGATAAGACTTATGAGCAGCTGAGTCACTTTTATTACTGGCCTAAGATGAGAACAGAAGTGGACAAGTTTGTGAAGAATTGCAAGATTTGTCAATATGCTAAAGGAAGGAGCCAGAATGCAGGATTGTACACTCCCTTGCCTATTCCAGACAGGCCTTGGGACATGGTGAGTATGGATTTTGTTCTAGGATTGCCCAAGACTTAGAGAGGGAATGATGCAGTCTTTGTTGTGGTGGACAGATTCTCCAAAATGGCACATTTTATTCCATGTTATAAAACTAGTGATGCCACCCATGTTGCTAACTTGTTTTTCAAAGAAGTTGTTAGATTGCATGGGTTTCCCAAGAGTATTGTTTCAGACAGAGACACCAGATTTGTGGGTCATTTTTGGAGGACACTATGGAAGAAACTTGGTACCAAACTGAGTTTCAGCTCAACTTATCATCCTCAGACTGATGGACAAACTGAGGTAGTGAATAGGAGTCTGGGAAATTTGTTGAGAAGTCTTGCAGGAGAGCATCCCAAGCAGTGGGACCATATTTTTCCCCAGGAAAAATATGCATATAATGACTCACCAAATAGGAGCACAGGGCAGATTCCATTTCATATTGTTTATGGAATGCACCCTAGAGGAATATCAGAGTTGAGAAATCTAGGGAAGGTAGAGTTGAGAAGTGCATATGGTGAGGAATTTGCTTCAGAGATCCAAGCCATACATGAACAAGTGAAACAAAAACTACAAGGCAGCAACATCAGATACAAAAGAAGAGCAGACTTGAGCAGAAAAGAAGTTCATTTTGAAGTAGGAGATTAGGTTTTGGCACACTTGAGAAGGGAGAGATTCCCAAAGAAGCAGTATAACAAATTGAAGTTCAAAAAGATTGGGCCATGCAAGATACTTAGAAAGTTTTCTGCAAATGCTTATGAGATTGAATTACCTCCTGATGTTGGAATATCTCCCATTTTTAATGTTTCAGATTTGTACAAGTATGAAGATGATGGTGTAGAAGAAGGATCAGCAGACAAGGAACAGATTGAGTGAAAGAGCGGCTACCTCCAGCACAGCCATTGCAACCAGAGAAGATATTGGATAAAAGACCATTCAGAAGGACCAGAGGACAAGAGTACTTTCAGTACTTGATCAAATGGAAGGATAAGCCAGAGGAAGATGCCACTTGGATGACTGAAGAAATGTTGCAGAAGATAGGCAGATCAGTGGAAGAGCTCATGGACAGGAGCCCATGAAGAAAATTGCCCTCGGGAGTCTGATGCAGGGGCATTAGACACTAGCCAGCAATGTAGGAGTTTTTTCCACATGTTGTGGCTAGGAGGGTTTGAAAACATTTGAATTGTTACAGCTAGGTGTCAATACCTCAGCTGATTGTATTATTTAGATCAGTTAGAGTCATAGAAGTCGAATAGCTCAGTTAGTCTAGCTGTCATATTTCAGTTAATTGAATTATTGTAATTAGACCGTTGATTTTCTAAAACGGTCCTCACAGAGGAACTGAAGAGCCACATTATAATGTGTATAAATTGTATTCTCTAGATGTAGAAGAAAGAGGAAGGAGAGAGGGGTTTCTGCAATAAAATCTGTGTTCACAATTGCTTCCAATTAAATAGTTTCTGTGCGCAATTACCATAGAGTCGTTTTGAATCCTCAATTGACAAGAGATTGTTTAATTGCGAAGTGATGAATTCTGTGCATGTATAATCGAAATCCTGTATGAATTCCACATATCTCTGTCTGTTGTTTCCCTCAATTTGCTCGAATAGAGAAGCCTGTGAAAGCCCGTGGTCATTAACTCTATTTTACGATAGGGGAATCCACTTAATAAGGAGGTAACCCTGCTTTATCGTTAATTGAATCCTGAACCGAGATCCCTGACTTGAGTTAATGAATTAAAAGGATAGCTCAACCCCACGTGAAACCTGATTAAGCATTGTTCCAAAACCACAAGTGGAATTGCGGAAGTGGGTTGCCCATATCGCACCGCTTTTGGTGAAGAAGTGGTATTTCCTGAGGGGGGAGCGATTCCGTAGAGGAATCGACACGTGGCGAAGTGGACCCACGCAAAACCGCCCTTCCGTATTCTCATCGCACGTTAAAGTTAGTATGAGGACACCGAGCGATATCGTCGAGAGCTGTTGATCTGGTGCAGAGTCATCGGACGGTGGTTGCACAACGAAGATGCATGGAATTTAACCTAAGGTATGGGCGTACATTTGATTGGCTATTGATTGTGGAGGTGGGACCCAGAGCCATGGTCTGTTTATGAGTCATTTATTCGGAAAGCGTTGATTTTTAATATAAGGTCGAATTATATAGTTAATCGCCAAAGGTTTAATATTAGTTATAGTATGCGGGGACAATATATATATGCTGGGGATATAATATAAAGTTCAAACATTGTGGATAGTATTATTTATCAAATTGTATGAATTTGATAATTAATAAAAAGAAAATAGACCACGTGGAGTGAAGAACGAGGTTTCAAAGGGAAACGAGGACTGAGCCACGTCTCAGTTGACCAGCTCTCGTTGGGGCTGACTTTCAGCGTTTGTTGCGTCACCCCCTTAGTCTACTATAGGGATACAAATTAAACATAAATATTTGGTATCAGGGTGACAACCCATGATCTGAGCGGTTGTCGCGGTGCCTAGAAATTTTGTGCGACAACATGTGTTACTCTTTTTTATACCATTAATGTTATTAGTTTCCTTCCTTCTATAGTCTAAGATTCTTTGTTTCCAGGGATAGGGGTTTCTTCAATGTTTGTAGGAGTGGGATATGGAGGCCTTGGTTTTCCACTGTAATGCACTCTTGTGATTTTTATTCTTCTGAAATAAGTAGGAGGTTGAGTATATTTACTTGCCTTAGGCTTTGCTGGAGTGACTAGTTCTTCCAATATAGCAACAATTTCTTTTTCTTCCTCCTCCAAAAGTTCTTCCCCTCCTTTATGTGCTATAGGGATTTCTATTGCCTCTTTCTTTCTCATTTCAGTTTTACTTCTTTGTGGTTTCCCAACTTCTTACCCAAGTTTTGATAACCCCTCTTGAGGCTCTATTATCTTTGTATACAATTTTGTTTGTGGGGATACTAATTTAGCCCGGGCTCCCGAATATGCAAATTCTTACTAAACCATTCTTTCCTTAGTTAGCTCTTTCTCAATCAAATCTATCTATGGCTCTAATAATTTTGTTTCACCCAACTCTTAATCTCGTTCTACTATTTCATCTTGGGTGTCTAAGAAGGCGTGTATATCTATGTCAATAAAATCTATCCAGGGAATAGAGTTTTGAAGGCGTTTTAAGGCATCCATGACTATAAACTTGATGACAACATGATGGTCCAAGTAATTTTGCGTTCCCTCCATTTTTGTGCTCATATCTTCAAGGATTGGAGGAGAAAATGTGGTATTCTTAGCCTCTCATGAATGTGAAGGTCAACTTGGAATCTGAGTTGATAAATGAGTCTAAATTGACAAGCATAGATTACACTTAGTATTCCTTCAAAAGAAATATATTTAATGATATGGTATTATATTTCATCCTAATGGTGTGCTAGGATTTCCTTTTCTATCCCATTTTTGTCTACATCTCATTGATCATAAGGGAGGAAAATCCCCTTTTTCACTGATGGCTTCATGTATCTCCTATTTACTCCATTGAATTCCTTTTGGAAGGGTAGTGAATTTGTTGATCAGATCCTCATCAATATATATGATCACTTCTTTAACTACAGTAACCACTTCATGGCCCTCAAGGTATTGTATGTTTAGATCAAATTGTAGGGAAATTTATTCATCATAACTTGTCAATTTCTCAAAGAACCAGCCAATGCAAGTTTTCTATTATAGCCTTGACCTCAGGGTTTTGATGAATCTAAGTGGCATCTGTGGGTCCATCCTATTGAATTCCCCTCCCATTGTAATACAAATTTATCACAAGTTTGGTCATAGATTTATTTGCAAAGCAATGATGGGTTTGTGTTGCTACATGAATTAGGGTTTTCCTGTGGTAGCAGGGCATATTGTAGCAAGGAATTGCACAATATATATATATATATATATATATATATATATATATATATATATATATATATATTAAAGTAACACATAAAATTATCACCCCATGCAACTTATCACCTCCTTTTATCAATGATTCTGTCATTTTGAACTTTTGAGGACAACAAAATTATTTCACTACCTTTTTATTTAACTCGAACTCTTTAACTCAGAAAACCATGCAGATAAATTGAAGCAATTGAGCGTAAAATCTTATGCCAAATATGAGAAAGGGAGTGGATAAATTTTGGAAATAATTATTTTTTGAGGACACCTTTGTTATTTTTAGCTTACTTGGGACCTCTGTCAGCATTATAGTTGAAGTTTAGTATCTTATAGAATAACCCTTGTATCCTATAGAAAGTTACATGATGGCTAATATAGTAGACAATATTTTAATCTTGATACTTGCAATTTACTCCTGTATTGGTGGAAGACCCCTTCAAGGTTTTTCTAAACATTGTTACATGCATACTGAAGTGGAAATATTGTAGTGATCCCAATTTTAAGTGGAGTTGGTGTAAGTGGGTGGTAAGAGGAGGTTTAATGCACAATGGCAGACCTGGCCCCCACCTGCCTCTAATAACTCTTTAGTGTACTCATAATTTACTTCCACTTTTCATGAGTAAGTGAAAATGGCTATCTTTTTCAAATTATTATCTATTTTTGTCTTACTCATCCTCACATGTGTGGAGAGCATTTGAGAAAAAGTGAAGTCTCTTGTGAGATTTAGCCAAGACATTTTGCTAGATTTTTTGGCTACAAATCCAACCATTTTTTTCACTTATAGTAAGTTTAGGAGATCCTCATACTTGATGCCTTACCTTTTCATGATGCTTGAGGTTGCTTTGATGATGTTTTTATGAACAAGTGATCCTATAAAAATATACAAGATATCTTATAACTGCTCAGGGTTATATTTTTTGATCTAGAGGGTATATATTGGCTACCAATGCTACTTATAGAGATGTTGAAATTTGTGGCATGTAATGATCCTTTTCAGATTTTTTGGAGACTTGGGCTTGTAGGGATTTTGCAGATTGTTGCAAGACTATATAGTCTCCTGTAGTAGTCACAAAAAATATTCATGCTCACCATTTTATATTTTTGACACAAAGGGGTACTAATAATTCAAGTTGGACCTGTCGATGGTGTTGGAGATTCTTTTGAGTGTGGTTGGGATGGAAAAGAAAATGATTTTGAGCTATTTCTGAAAAGAATGATGAAGAATGGAGGAAAATCTGAGGTGAGGCATGTTGATGGAATGGTTGAGTGCCATGATACCTATGATTCTTTTCTTGAAATTATATGTAGAGAAAATCCCGAATCTGTATTTTTTTATTAAATATGGGCTATCTTGCAAAATTACAGGAATTTCCTGTAGTAAATAAGAGAAGTGGGCATAAATGCATAAAATTGACTTGGAAATTTTGATATAAGGTTATGGATGATTGATGATGATGGGAAATAGTGTAGGGGTAATTTCCGGTCCCTTGGAGAATGCATGAATTGATGCCTTGATCAAAATGTGTAGGTTGGTATGTCCAACCTATATTATTGATTTTCCTCTATGATTCCTATACATAGATCAAGATGAGATAAAATACTTTCATTTTTCATAATTTTATTCATTTTTTTTAAATTTTTTTTCAAGGCCGACTAGTTGCCTCACATAGGTTTAAACTAGTAGGTATACCCTAGGTTCCCCAGAGGAAGTTTTCACATGGGGATATTTACTATATTTTTATTTTTTTCAGAGTTGTAGGTTGCCTTATAGAGGTTTTCAATTAATGAGTTTGCCTCAACTGACTCAAAGGAGGTTTTCACTTGAGATTTTTTTTTATTTTTATTTTTTTTTCTTCTTGTTCATTAGATGCTGAATGGATTGGGATATTTGATGCTCTCAATCAAATTCAACTCTTTAATTATTGAATTAGTAAGTTCAACCCTAGAGAGGGGATTCTTGTAGAATTTCAATTGATAAGCATTTACCAAAAGTGGAATCTGATCTTCACCTATCATTATGATCCAGAATAAACCATTATCATATCATTTTTCAACTATGTAAGGTCCCAACCATTTTTTCAAGAGTTCCCCTTTAAAATAATTAAACCTAGAGTCATACAAGAGGGCTCAATCACCCGCTCGGTTTTTGATTTTAATATTTTCACTTTAGCTCACTTAGTCAAGTAGCCAGTGCACATAATGATGTACCTCTTATGTCTGGATGGAGGATTAAAAGGACCAATGAAGTCCATGCCCCACTTCTCAAATGACTCGAAAGCCACTTGAGGCTATAAAGGAATTTCATCTATCTGAGTGGGTTTCCCCATCCTTCGACATTCATCACACTACGCTATGTATCTTTGGGAATATTTGTGAAGGGTTGGTTAATAGTATCTTTCTTGCAGGACCTTGAAAGATGTCCTCTTGGAAGCAAATTGTCCCCCATAGGGCCCATCATGACAAGTTGAGAGGATGTCATAAAATTCATCTTCCATCACACATCTTATTAGGATCTTATTAGGCCCAAACTTGAAGGGGTTACCCCCAATCCAAGTGGAAGAGGCATTGTTGCTGGAAATTTTTCATTTCTCCTTCTAATATAAGTGAGGAGGGAATTGGAAAACAACTAGAAAGTTGGATATGTTAGAAAACCATGGAGATAAGAGTGATATAACAAATATATGCACATCGTAAATATATTTCTCTGCTACGCTGCATGACCTAGTAGCTGCCGCATCCATTTGCGTTTATGGAGTTGGGCCTTTGCCCTCATGGCCTCCTCGAAGCCTGATCTGGGGCTGCCCTCTCCCAACGCCGGTGCCACTACTACAAAAAATGATAATCCTGATGCAACAAAAACTGCATTCGCTTCCTTGATCAATTCTCTAGGCCCTCAAAGTGCAAGAATGACCATCTCCAAGTTTGTAAAAAATTTGGACTCTATCCCTAAGATCTCTTTTCCGCCATCATTTCCCAGGAAAGTTACGATTTCACCTAAAGAAAAAGGTCTGGTTGGTCAGTTTACAGGCTTGTGGCCTTCCCCCAAAGCCGTTCAGAAATGGGTGGAAAGGAACTGGGCTCAGTTCACCCAAGGGAAAATATCCATTCGCTTCTGTGGCAGGGGCTATAATACCTTTCACTTTGAATCCAAGAGTGACCGGGATCTCATTTTTCGCAGTGGAACTTACTTTATGGACATAAGAGGATTGTATCTTAATCGTTGGACTCCATATTTTGATCCGGAATCGGACGTTCCAAATGCTGTTACAGTTTGGGTCGGATTACCTCACCTCCCGCTACACTATTGGGGAGATGAATCGGTGTGTGCAACAGGAAATGTAGTCGGAAAATATATAGACAGGAGTGAACCTAAAGACAACATGCAGGGTTGTGCAATGATCTGCATCGAGGTGGATCTTGGAAGGGGTCTCGCGGAAGCTATCAAGCACAAGGTCGAAAACTGGACACACATACAACGACTGGATTACGAGAAAATCCCCCAAAATGAAAGGTATGTCACAAGTAAAACCATTTTGAAAATAGATGTGGTAAGAAAGAAGAAAAAAAAAATTGCAGAAGATAACCCAGATCTGAAATGGGAACAAGTAAAAAAAGGAAAACTACCTCAAAACCTCAACCAGCCTCCCAACCTCCTCCTTCGCCTGGTCCCTCCTCTCCGAACTCAAATCCCTCCTCTCAACCCCCCACCTCTATCCCTAATTCCTTCCTGGGGGTCAATCCCTTTGATATCTTATCCAATGCCCTCATGCCATCTCAGCCTCTGAACTCCACCATCTCCCCAATCCCCAATCCTCTGACCTCTCACTCTCCTCCCCCCCTGGCTCCCCCCCCCCCCCCCCCTCAAGAATTATTCTCTCAACAAAAGGATCATATCTCCCCTTCCAACCCTATCCCCCACATCCTGGATCAGGTTCTCACTTGGAACCAATCCAAAGAAACTCCCCTAAACATTGAAAATACAAAGAAAGTTGGAAGGAAATCAAACAAGGAAATAAGGGATGAGGCAACAGTTAAAGATATATCTCTAGGAATGTAACAAGGTCTTGAGAGCTTCCTTGAAAAATGCCCAAAGAACAAAGAGAAAGTACAACAGGCACACAAAGGGAAGGGTCCCTCTGCCACCAATAATAGTAAATAATGATAGTTGTCTCTTGGAATTGTAGAGGGGTGGGTCACCCCTCCAAAGTAAACTTTCTAAAAGACCTCATAAAAACTGAAAAACCAGACATCCTCTTAATCCAAGAGATAAAAATCAGCAGTCAAGAAGTGGACACAATAATAGAAAAATCAAGAATCTATGAAGGGCAAGCAATATCATCAAATGGAGCTTCAGGAGGAATTTGTACTATATGGAAAAAAGGAAAATGGCACATGCATCATTTCACAAAAAAAGACCACTGGATAAATAAAATTTTGGAAAATGAAGAAAATGGGTAAAAAAGCAGCATTTACAACATATATTCTCCTAATCTCTACAAAGACAAAGAGACTTGCTGGAAAACTCTAAGAGAAAGCACAATGGAGGATCTTGAAGAAAATCTCATTGTAGGAGGAGATCTCAATCTTATTCTCAAACCGGAAGAAAAAAGAGGAGGTACCTTCCTGTTGGATCCAAAAAGAGAGAATTTAGAAGAAATAATGGTGCAATGCAACCTCCTAGATATCCCCCTAAAAATTGGAAAATACACATAGGACAACAGAAGAATAGGAAAGGAAAATATAAAAGAAATATTGGATAGGATTCTCATATGAGATAGAATGGTGGCCAACCATTTTAGAGTATCTTCTAGAATCATCCCTTCGACAACATCAGACCATAAAACGGTTCTAATCGAACTTGGAATGGCTGAAAACTATGTTCCCCTCCCTTTCAGATATAACTAGCTTTGGGGTAGACATGAAGAATCTAAACAAGAGGTGGAAAATGTTTGGAGGAAAAGCATTAGTGGTTCACCAAATTTCATATGGGAAACAAAGCTTAAAGAAACTAAAGCCAAATTGAAAGATTGGGATAAAATCATCTACAAGGAGCCACATAAAGAAAAAAGAGATTCTAAAAAATGAACTATCAAAAATCCAAGAGGACCTTGAAAGCAATGACAATACAGTTGAAAAGCAGGCAAAGGAAAAAGAAGCCCAATGGATAATATACAGGAACAATAGGCAAGAAGAAGAAACATGGAGGCTGAAATCTAGGTAGCTTTGGATACAAGCTGGAGATAAGAACACCTCCTTTAGCTAGAACAAGGATGATAAATAACAACATAGAAAATATAATTGGAGAAGAAGGACAAGGAATAAAGGGTCAAGAAGAAATTAAAAATGAGGTCTTTAGACAGTTCAAAACCATCTTATTAGTAGTGGATAGTCAGGCAAACCCAGAAGAGTTTTTAAATCACATTCCAAAGGTAATTGACATGGAAAAAAACAAATTTCTCACTAAAGAATTCATAGAAGAATAAGTCAAGGCAGCTGTTTGGGATTTGTAGCCGGAAAAGGCACTGAGTCTAGATGGTTTTCCCATTGCTTTTTATTGCACCTTTTGGCATCTCATCAAAAAGGACTTAATGAATATGATAAGATATGTTATCAGGAAGAAAAAAATTGGGGGATTCACCAACTCCACTTTCATAGCTCTCATCCCCAAAGACCCCCGTCCTTCTTCCCTTAACCGATTTCGGCCAATTTCCCTCTGCAATGCCTCTTATAAGACCATATCCAAATTTATTGATGGCAGGATTAAACCCCTTCTTCTCTCCCTCATCTTTGAAAATCAAGGCGGTTTTGTCCCCAATCGACAGATTATTGATAATATCATACTAGTGCAAGAAGCACTCCACACTAGCCTCTCTAAAAATGAAAAAGGGTTCGTTCTCAAAATGGATATGGAAAATATTTTTGATAGAGTAAATCTCTCTTTGCTCACATCTATTCTAAAAATATTTGGCTTTTCTGATGACTTTGTCAACTTAATCCAGGCTTGCAGAACAGGCCCTTGGATAGCCCCTCTTGTAAATGGCAGACCTTGTGAATTCTTTCAAAGCTCAAGGGGACTAAGGCAGGGCTGCCTCATGTCCCCTTTCCTCTATATCCTCATGGCTGACTCTCTAAGTCGATAACTGGAGCACAGTAGAAGAAATTCCACCTTAACTAGCCTCTCTATTAGTAGTGGTACCAAAATATTAAATCACTCCTTGTTCACTGATGACACCCTCCTTTTGGGTGGAGCCTCTTGCATCATGGCTAGAAGATTCAAAATCATTCTTGATAAATTCTTGGATGTCTCAGGTGGATTGGTAAATAATGGTAAAAGCTGCATATACAGTTGAAATACTCCCATTAGAATACGTCAAAGGATTTCCCAAATTCTGAACATTCCCTATTAGAACAATTGGGACCATTTCCAATACCTTGGGTTGCCCATTACCAAGAAAAACATGAAGACTGAAATTTGGAGTAAATATGCCGAGAAAATGAAAGTGAAAATCTAAGCACGGGGCATGCTTTGGTTAAATCAAGCAGGGTGAATTATCCTCATCGAATCCATCCTTTCAACATTGCCCTTGTACAAATTTACTCTCATTGTTGCTCCTGCAAGTATACAAAAGAAAATAGAAATAATAATCAGAAGCTTCCCGTGGCAAGGCAGGAAAAAAGAAAGAAAAAAATTTAGCCTAGTAAACTAGAAACAAGTGACAACTCCTTACAAAAATGGAGGACTCTCCATTAAAATCCCAGGAATAATGAATATAGCCCTGGGAAATAAGATTGCATGGAGGTTTCTAAGAAGGGAAAAACACTGGTGGAAAGTAGCACTTGATGTAAAATACCTCAATGCACCAAGAATTTCAATTCTGGAAAAAAGTCCTCTGACAAAACCATGCACTCAAATTTGGAAAGTAATCTCTGGAGCAATCCATTCAATCAAGGATCACATCTATATGAGACCAGGAAATGGGGAACAGATAAACATATGGAAGGATAGAATAATGGGACATCCTCCCTTAGACAGTAACCTAGACATCAAGGATATAAAGAGATGGATGACAAGGGAAGGATACAAAAAATTGGAAGACATTTCCAATTGGGAGATAGATGGTGAATGGAAACAATGGGCCAAACCCAATCTGCCCAATGATTTAGCAAATCAATGGAATCTAATGACTTCTCTTCTTGCTGGTGCGACTCCTATTAACAAAATAAATAAATATTCCTTCTATTAGTTACCAACAGGTGGAGAGTACACTGTAAAGACTGGATACAAAAAAATTCAAGAGCAACAGAGGCATCATGAATGGAAATATTGGAGGCAAGCCTGGAAGGTGGAAGCCCTCCCCAATATTAAAATATTTTTATGGACACTGTTGCACAGGAAATCATTAACAACAGAGAATCTAAAGAAGAGAGGAATTTTTGGACCTTCAAAATATCTTCTCTGCATGAAGGCAGAGGAAACAATCCAAAATCTTTTCTTGGAGTGCCCCTTCTCTAGAAATTGTTGGGAGGTGATGGTGGCACCTATGGAAGCAAACTTGAACTATAATCTCCCTATAATCCGGTTTGTCAGTAAATGGAAAAGTAGCTTCCCTCACTCATTTAAAAACAAATCAACATTATAGAGATTCTGGAACAACCTTCCATCTTTCCTCTGTTGGCAAATATGGCTAGCCAGAAATGAAAATTTAAAAAAAAAAACTCGCGACAGTAAATACAATAACATCAAAAGCATGGGGACTGATGATTGAATTTCTCTTGGCTAAAGGGCTCCATGGAATAGAAATGGCTCAACTCCAGGAGGACGAAAGAAGCTAGATTAGCTTTGTTGTTAACAATATCAGCCATGGCCCTCAACAAAAAAACACAAGAGTGCAACAAATCTGGAAAATCAGAAAGAGAGAGGCAGAATTTCAAATCTATGTTCATTCTCTCAACAGAGCCTTCCTTTTCTTCGATGAAGCGTTAAAGGAAAATCCAAGCAAGGCAGGATCAGGAGGACTCATAATCCTTCAAGATAGAATTATTTAGATGGCCTACAATTGGGGACTGGGACAAATGTCAAATAACAAAGCAGAGGCATACGAATTATTTTTGGGCCTTAAAATTCTACGGGAATTTTTTTTAATGATGCAATCATTTTTGGAGACTCCTCTCTCATCATCCAAGAAATGGTGAGCAAGTCTCCGCCAAAGAACACAACTCTCAATCAAATCCTGCACAGAGAAATTTTTTTAGCAAAGCACATAGGAAATATTGATTATTTTCACATCCTGAGAAAAAACAATAAGCAAGCAGATCTTCAAGCAAATGAAGGAGTTCACAGAGATATAGGACAAGTAAAAATTGGTGGCACCATATTCCATATCCCTATCCCATGACTTTCTCTCTCTCATCAATGATAACAAAGCATCTCCATCCTTTCATTGAACATAACATCAATAGATCCCTCATGATTATATTCGATCTTTTAACTCGGCTAATATCCAAGAATCATATCAAATATGAGCTCTCAAAAATTCACCAAATCTTTGTGCTCAGTACTCTCCTATTCCACATCGGGATGCCTCCTGTGACTTCACTGCGTAGAGAATCCTCTCTGTTGGACTATAAAAATCATGGTATGGTATGGTTAATCTCAGTCTTAGCAGTGCCCTTGAATCAACTTACTTAGTGTCTCCCTTTTGCTGCGTCTTCCCACCTTTGAGATCCTCCTCTCTTTTATTTGAAGCACTGTTCTTCCCTGTTACTCATCATCACCCTCCCTTTCCCTCCTTTCACGCATTCCCTTTCTTTTTCCCTTCACACGCATATCTTCTGGCCCCCCTCCCCTTCTTGCTTTCAACCTCCCTTTCTCTGCTTTTTCCCTATTTCACCCATCAGGATTTTCCCTTCCAATAAGGCAAAAACATAGCACTAAAAAATCAGAGATCCTCCTTCACAGAATTTGGAAAAGCATGCAGCAGTAATCAAACAAGAGAATAAAAAATTGGGAAGGAGATCAATGCAAGTGGAAGCACTCTTCATCAGCAAATGGATCCTCTAGAAGATAGGCAGTACCCATGTGCTTTCTGCAAATCCCACAGGGTAGTGATCGAAAGCTTGAGAAGCCAAATCCAGCAAGATAAGGCTCGAACAAAAGTAGAGATGGCCGTCATTCACTCTCAATGGGACACTTGCAACAAATATGTAATGTCAGTCAAGAATCATTGCAATCATCTAGAAGAATCTCTCAAAATCATAAAGGAAGCTCTAAGTAAAAAAATCAGAACAAGGCTCTACCTCTCAGGACCAAGGAAGAAGATACAAAGGCAGTGAGAACACTGTGAACAAATGATCCTTCAGATCTTCTGAATCTCTATGTTTTATGTTTAAAACTGCAATAGTAAATCTAGTTTTAAAATGAAAGTTAAATGTATTTTTCTCTTACATTAGTTTTTCTGGAAATATAGCACAAATGTAATAGCCTCCACCTCAAAGAGAAGGGAAAAAAATAGTAGCTCTAGTAGCATCTACGCTGTAATGATCCCCTAGTAGACAAAATCAGTTTGTATAAAAAATGGGGAATGTTTGTAATGAGGAAATTCTTCTCCTCACCCTTTTCAGAGAATATAATACAACTGAATTTGTTCGAAAAAAAAGCAAAGAGATGCGCATTAAGGAGCTAGTCATCCACCAATATTTCACATTCTATAGACAAGGTTAGTATTGATAGAAAATATGAAACAAAATTTTATTTTCAAGGTTTTCAAAAATAGTTAGATCAAATTATTGCAACAAAGTAACCACCTGATTATGCAAGCATTCACATCTAGTTTTTTCATTAAGTGTTTGATTGTTGCATGATTAGTATGTAAAATGACCCTATTTCTAGTAACATAATGGCTAAATATGTTTAAGGAAAGTACAATAGCAAAGAGTTCCTTTTTAGTAACTTTATAGTTAAGTTCAACTTTGGATATATTATTTCTAATGAAATAAATGACATAGGGAATTTTACCTTCTAGTTTTCCCAATGCCACCCAAACCACTTTACCCGCTGCATATAGATGTATATGGAAGGTGAAATTCCAATTTGGACATGTGAGGAAAAATGTAGTCATTGGTATCTCTTAATTTCCTCAAATGCCTTCTAACATAAATTTATCCAACAAAACTTTGCATCTTTTGTTATTTAAGAAAATAAACGAGAAGAATTATTGCTAAAATATTTTATGGAGCTTCGATAATGTCCATCAAGACCTAGAAAAATTCTAACATATTTCTGTTTTTGAGGAATAGGAACCTTTTTGATGATGGAAATTTTTTTAGGATCTACTTGGATTCCTTTTTTAGAGATAAAGTGCCCTAAGAAAATCCATTCATTCATAAAAAACATACATTTCTCATGGTTTAGGGAGGTTAATTTCTTTACACCTTTTCAAGAATTTTCATAGGTTTGAGAGAGCCTCTTGTAAATAATCCCCATAAGGTGTAAAATCATCCATGCATATTTTCAATGAATCATGCATAAGGTCAAAGAAAATACTCAACCCAACCCTCTAGAAGGTAGCAGGGGAATTGCATAGACCAAATGGAAGAAACTTGTATGTAAAGGTTCCTAATGGACACATGAATGTTGTCTTATCTTGATACTTAGGGTTGATATGGATTTGATTGTACCGAATGAACCCATTTGGAAAGGAGGATACACTTTTCCTTGTAGGAACATCAAGAACTTGATCAATAAAGGGAAATGCAAAATGATCCTTTCTAGTGGATTTTTTGAGTTATTTATAATCAACATGGATTCTCTATTTTCCATTATTTTTAGGGATAGTGACTGAGGGAGACACCCATTCACTATCTGAGATCAAATAGATGAATCTTGCATCCAACATTTTTTGTAATTCATTTTTCACAATGTATTTTAGTGCACATATAAGGATGAACTCCTGTCATTCCCTTATAATCCCATGTAAGTGCATCAACATGATGTTTAAAGATATAAAGAAGTTGGTCCTATTGATCAACTAAAAGAAAGGGGTTGAGTTTCAATGTTTTGGAGGGGATGATTTCTATGGTTTTCAAATTAATTTTCTCAGAACCAAAAGTTATCAAATATTCCCATGAACTGGCATGATAATAGCCATGTTGTCTTATAGATTCATCTTTCAAGCCATCAACTTTCATGGTAACAAGTATTTATTTATAATTTTTTTTTCAATTAGACTGTATTCTTCCATTTGTATGTTGCCAATGGTGGTTTCTAATGTACATATACAACAAGGAAATGACAAAAAAGTATTTTTTTTCCTCTTTTTATACCCAAATAGGAAAATAATTCTTAATTAGGGGTTGAGCAGGCAAACATAATACCGGTTTTTTTTAGAATTCCCATTAGTGAGTCATATTTCCAACCCTACAATTCCTAATTTAGGCATCAACAATATCCAACCAAGGTCTTCCTAAGATAAGAGGGTATCCATTAAACTTGGTCTTAGGTTGAAGGGCAAGGAAAACTGTGGGATACTCCCAAGAATTAATCGAGACCATAACATCTTCAATTATACCTTCAGGTGCTATTGTGAATATATCAACAAGTTGTAGCACCATGGTGGTATTCCTTATAGATATTTGGAGATAGAGTTTGAGAGTGGTATATGGAATTTGTTACATATACCAAGCCAATGATAGTGTTAGGAACTACACTATAATTGATTTGGAAATATACTATTGGGCTCCCAAGATCTAATTACTTGGGGATGTTGACTCTCCTAAGAAAAAAATCAGCTAGTTGCCTTATAACATTGATAGTAAGGGCATCTATTTTTCTCCTTCCTGGAATTATAAGAAAATAATCTTTGATGAAATTATTGTAGATACGAACATCCTTGATGGTTTGAAGGAGAGGGATATTAACACATATATCTTTCAATTCTCCCAGAAGTTCAACTTATTCTAGGGTGTGTGCTTTGTAAGTGGTCAACCTTTCATGATAAGGAGACTTATTTTGGGTGACTAGAGGTGCGAGATATTCCTTCTATTATTATATATTTTTATTGGAGAAGGTGGGTGAGCATATGGGAGGAACTTCCTAGACCTAAGGTTGATATCTTAAATCTCTACAACATATGTTGGATAGGCGATTTCTCCACCGTATATTTATTGAGGCTTCTTATTGTTGGAATTTGGGTTTGGTTAGGCAAAAAATTGAGGTTGTTTTGGAGGATCATTTTGGGGTACTATTGGTTGAGGAAGAGGGGGCATCAAGACAGGTGATTGGGATGCTTGAGGTCTCCATATTGAAGATGAAATACTCCATTAAGGATGTTGGTGTGGATATGGCTGAAAATTATGAATAAGATTTTCGTGAGGATAAGGCCAGGGATTGGGCATAGACTAAGGTGAAGCGATAGGGGGAAACAAAGGTGTTGTAGCAACTAAAAAAAAAACCCAAATTTTTTATCTTGTATATCCAAATTTTGGCCCTCCCTATGCTTTTCAAGGTCTTGAAGGTTATCCATGTTTATCACAATGGTCAAAACCATTTAATAACATAGTCATCATTGAAGCTTCAATTTTTGTATAGGCAGAGTATCTAAGATTTCATGTCCCGCTTCATCCTCGACACTAGGGTTTAGGGAATTTTCATTCATTCATTTTTCCTTGGATCTTACAACACTGTTCTTCCATAACTATTTATTTATGTAGAGAGTATCTTATTTTGGTATTTATTTGTCTTTTTGTATGTCTTAGGGTTTGGACAAGGATGCAACTAGATCAGAAGATTCATCACTGTCAAGATGAAATTCATTACAAGAAGCAGATATCATTATGTCAAGGTTTATAAGATGAAACACAAGACATCAATAGTTCAATGTTGACAACTGTCATGGGGGTTGAACAAGATTCATCCACACCTAATTCCACATGCAATAATGAATTTGAACCCCCTATATTGGAATCTCTCTTCCATATTTTACTAATGGCCTCTTATAGTTTCACTTCGTGTTAATTGATTTAGGGTTTCGTTGGAACTTAGAAAATTATACCCTACAAGCTGAAAGATATATGTTATTCTCATAGTCACTGATCTCAGTCTCTATCGAGTCACATATCCACCAATAGTAACATTAAACCATTGTGAAACTTTCAATTTTCTTAGATTCCTTAGTCGCATAGTCGCAAAATCGTGATTGGAAAAGTCAGTAACCTTTGTGACCTAGTCTCTTCTTCAGCCAAACGACTTGTCCTTTCTAGTGACTTCTCCTTTTTTGACCTCTCCTTTCTTGTGACCTCACCTTTTGCGACTTGCGACCTTCTCTCTCCCCGTGACCTAAATATTAGACCCTTAGTCACTAAGTCACAGTCGCTGTTGCAAAAACCAACAATTCCCAGGACTTGGTCTCTTGTGTGTCCTTGCGACCTATATATTTATGCAACCTGAGACCCAACATCACTCTGCGAGTCCCCTCAAGTCACAATTACTACCTGTGACCTGACCTTGCAAATGAAATATGTGAGTAGTCACTGGATCCATGACATGCAAATAACCACTACTTTTGCGATTAGTGACCTCCATATCCTTGTGTTTTGCGATTGTGACTTGTTCCTGTGTCTCTTCATATCCCTGCCTCTTCATGAGATTCCATGACCCTTCATATTCCTTGAACCTCAGCTTTACATACATATTTCCCCTTGGTATTTTACACCTAGACCCTCTACACTTTTTCATTTGAATATTCCTCTTACACCCTCACTCTCCAAGATTTCCTTTCCTCACAATCACTACACCTCTAGCACAACACACAATTTCTTCCCAGACTCAAAACTTGACCCCTTTCCACTACCATTTGAGATAGATACTGAAAATTTAATCATGAAAAGTACTCTCTGACCCATAATTATTCCTCCCATCACCAATAGTCATTTCCTACCTTCTGTCATTGCAACCTACGACTAGACTTGGCCTTCTTTCTCCCTTAGGTCACAAGTCACACTTTTAGCCACTAGCACTATGAATTGAATATGAAACCAAAACTATGAAGAGGATTTTCAACTAACACTATAATTTGAGGATGTGACTAGACTCTGTTGATGTGAGTTGCAACTCACCTCTGTTGATGCGACTTGCGACTAGCCTCTACTAATGCAACTTGCAACTAGCCTCTGCTGATGTGACTTACGACTAGCCTATGATAATGAAACTTGCGACTAGATCAAAACCATTTAGAAATGTGACTTACAAATAATACTATTCTCATCGCATGTGACCAAGCCAAGTCAAACTTTGAAATGAAACTATCACTAGAAATTGTGATTGCGACTACAAGGGTGACTGTGAATAGGAAGTGCGACTCCGACCACAAGGAATACAAAAGGTCAAGAGTAATGAGTGTATATGAGAGGTCACAAGAGAAACTGAAAGGTCACCCTCTTCATTTTGATAAATATACTTTCATGCCTCATTTTTAAAGGTGGGGGGGGGGGGGACTTTAACACTAGAGCTTGGACTAGTAGTACATAGTTGATTTGTGCTTGAAGAGTCAGAGGTACTCAACTCTTGGTAGCTAGTAGAGAGAGTGGTGGTGAGGATAGAGTTTTGGATTTGAGAGATGGAGTGAGAAGCACACGTTCCACTATTCAGATTTGATGATTTGTTGGATATGTACTTTTAACTGCAATGGCATTAATGATAAGTTCTCCTCTTTCAACATTGATTCCCATGCACGTCCATGTGGTTAGAATGACCATCCAGTATTTCCATTATGTGTGTGTACGTGCTTGCATGCAGGTGATTTTTCTATGAACTAATTCATTTCTATCACAAGTGTGTTTAATTTTGAATCTTTTACTCCTTATTCCATGCAATGCTAGTAACGTATTGTGAACCAATTTGTAGTTAATATCTGGCACTTTCCTCTTATGAATGTTTGATATGGTTTTAACTGACTAATCCCGCTTTTGGCATGTGTCTTGTTGTTGTTGCTGTTACATTCTTGTATCTCATCTTGTAGGTCATCAATCTTGGGATTGACCTCATTCCTACTATCTAGGCATTCATCCATTTCCCTCACTTTAAAGTTTCCTCATTTGATAGCCAACAGTAAAAATCCAACATGATGGAAGCCAGGCGTGCATACCAGATGGGGATCCTACCCCCCTAGATATTGGTGAAATCCAACATCGTCAACATATTTTTTTGCTAGAAGGAGGGACAAATGAAAAGATGAGCACTTGGAGCCTGCATTTTAGTTTCATATATTTTAATGGCTTCGTCCCAAATATCTATCCCGGGGTGTTTTTATTAAATCATTAATATCTCTGTCCCCACAAAAATTATCTATCACTTGTCTCAGTTTAATATTATTGGTGAGCATTGAACAATGGTATTTGGACACATAATTTCAAGTTCTTCATTTTTTTCACTCTAAAAAAATACATTGTAAAGATGTTATTAGAAGCTATTTTACCCTCATGCTTGAAGGTTGTGTCAAGAAATGGTGCCACATGTTTCCAGCTGCTTCAATTCCTTCATTCGAGCAACTCATCAGTGATCTTGATTAAGCCTTTGATAAGTATGATTTTCAATATGTGTTTAAAAGGATAGATCAACATAGAATGAAAATCAAAGAATCATTAGAATATTTTGTTGGTTGATTTGTTCATATTTTTTGTGAATTTATTGAAAGAGACGTGGAATCGATGTATTTGAGGGATAAACTGTGATGTTTGGTTTATGTTTCTTTGTAACACCTTCAATTTGAAACAAATCTTGATTTTGATGATCATCATGATAATCTGCAAGTTACAAATTGGCCAGGTCTTATCCCTAATATTATCTTTCCAATCTCTATGAATCAAGAAAAGCCTTGAATCTCTAAGGTGGAAGTTAATTCCTGTGAAATTTATCATCCTCCTTTAGATTCATTAATTAATGAATCTTCTGTCATAAATAATTTAGATGGTCAATAATGTTTGTAGGCAAAGGAATCAAGTTTTCTGGCTCCTGAACCTCTCATACATCCTATTGAAATTGGACAACTTTAGGATCAAGTTGAAATAACATATTTCCTTGCTGACAAGATTCAACTTGAGAATTTTAAGCATCATCCAGAATCTATGCATGAATCTCCTCATATTATGTTCCCTCGTTCACCTGCTTGCAATCATGGGCTACTCTTGTCTCAGATAAATTTGAATGTCCTATAAAATCAATGGATAATAATACATATGTTAACCATTTAATGCTAAATCAAAATATTGAATCATATCTAGTTGAGAGTGATGCTTCTTCTAGGGATCCTTTACATTCTCCTTCGTCCATAACCCTAACACAAATATTTCTGTCAAATAATGTTAGGTGTTTAGTTCAGTTTTTGAAGCATAACATGCATGTTGATCATTTGGTACCTTAGGTTGATATTAATGTATAAGATGCGAGTCTTGGATCTAATTTAACTATAAGTGATGCTCCTTCATGACAATGTTTTCATCCATTGTAACCTAATTTGTTTAATGAGTCTGCTACATCAACAATTCCTCCAAATTCATTAGAAATTCATTGTGCTAGTCTTGATTGTGATCATGAGAATGCCAATGTTGTCTCATGTAATATCCCAAAATAGGGAAAATCTACAACAATGGGAATATCTTAAGATATTCCAAAAGTGGAGATCAGCAATACATGAACACAAACTGGAGTAGCAGTGAAAAATAAACTCATAGAATGTAATAAGATCACATAGCCATCATATTAAGTTACAACAGCAAAATGTATACAAGATCTTGAGGAAAGAGCTACTCAAGATAGGAAAAATCAGCGTCAAGAAACATGTACATAAAATATGACAAAACACTGCTACACAAGAATGCCCAAGGCTATGACTGCGCAGTTTATAAGAGGAAATGCTACAGAATGAATGTCAATACATAGATGTAGAAATATATGGCTCAAATAATGTGGGGAGAAAATCTCTAACCCCTGAAAAACAATGTCAAGTCAATCCTAGAAGGATTGGCTGAAATATACACAATGGCCAAAATGCCGGAGTTGCAGTCTCAAAACTGTGTAGCAACTATAACTCAAGAGATAAATGAAGATAACTAAAGATGCTGCATATGATGAATTGATCTCATCCAATGGATCTTTCAGGTGAAAGGCTGATCCAATCACTGAAGATCTCACCCTCCAAACTAGCTATGCAAACCCCCATTACAAATACTCTCAGAAATAACGCAGTCAAGGAGAGGGAATGCGCTGTAGGTGATGGGAAATTCTTGGGCTGATGCCAAAGATATGAAATAATATATTTAATCTTCCTCACTGAACTCCCAAAGGAATAGAATCTCCCTCCTCTGAAAGATAAGCTCTAGAAGTGGTGTTGTGGAACCCTCCATTGCAACACCCTGCAAAACAACATTTCCTGCTACAAGAATAATGCTGTAGTTGAAGGAGGTGGCTTGGCCTTGAGTCTGAATGTGGAGAAATGAAGTAAAATCCCTCAAGAGGCCTCTCAAGAAGAGATAAGGATTCCTAAATAGGAAATCCTTGTGCTAAGCAGCACAACAATCTCAGTTAAACAATTGGAGAAAGAAAATGGTCATGCAGACCAAAATCAATACTCAATAACATATCCTCCTATGGCTGCCTTGTCCTCCTTTATAAAAATAAAATCCTTCTTGCCTTGGCCCCCATAAATTAGGGTTTCCTCCACCAAATTACCTTCCCTCCATTCATACTGTGCTATCTTTCAAAGTGATCCACTCCCTCCATGGTAGCACTGTTGACTTTTTCAAACTGGACCTTGTCCTCATCCATTTTCCCCTTTTCACACTTGAGGGTGAAAAATATATCTACTCTGATGATCCCTTTCACACTATGAGGGATTTTATTTCTACTCATGGGCCTCCTTACCCATTTATTCACCTCCTAGATGATATAAGAAAAATAAATGTTCCAATTAGCTTCATGCTAATTTTGGGAACATTACTATCCTCCCTTCCCAAATGTTACTTGTCCTCAAGCAACTACAAGGATAGAACTTAAGGGCCTTCTTGAGGCATGAGGGATGATATGAATTGGGATCTACCATCCCCATATGAATCTCCCATCCCCAAGCAATCACCCATACAAAATGAGTTACCTCCCAATATGGAAACTCCTGAAAGCCTTCCTCCACCTTTGGCTCATGCAAAGTAGGTGGGCTGAAAATCTGATCATGGTAGACAAGGTAGTATACCCCACACTGCCTTCTCTCCACCCATGATAAGTGTAGAGCATGTGCTGATTATGGGCTGCAATACTATTTCCCTTAAGTGGAAAAATGACGAAAAATCCTCCAAGGATCTCCTCTCCAACATTGAAGAACAAGCTGGCCCAAAACATCTCATCCATGATGAATAGGACATAATAATCACAGGCTATCCAAATGAGAACTTTTATGAAGGTTTTAAATGATGCAACATGATAAAAACAATTTCTCAAGTGGACACAGCGCAGTCTGTCCCACTGCAATTTCAGAAAATAGCATGGCAAGTGATGTTTTGACAAATGGCTAGTTGTGTGAATCATCACATCTACTAGTGAATAGTAAATGGGCGAATGTGTCAACTAAGAATACAAGAAATAACCAAACACTTGCCCATGGCTATACAAAGGATGGCTGTCTCCATCATAATAGTTGGCAGCATTTTGTTTATGGGGCTCAACAATAGACTTTCCCACTTGTGGAGCAATGCACTGTATGATAATGGTAAGAAGATGCAAATACTGTGTTTGATAATCAATAAATGCAAAAACAATAGTATCACCATATGCTGAAGGTAAAGTGATGCATGAATCCATGAATAAGTTCATGCTCCAAAGGAGAAGCACTGTTGGCCTATGCAAATAGGCTCCTTCCAACTCATAGCTCAGTTCTTTGGCATGACTATTGTCAAAGACTCCTCCAATAATGTTGCTGCAATTAGGAAATTCATCCCAAAATGGAAGTACTTCCTATTCATCTAAGGCCAAGGAGTAGCCCCTTTGCACCCTAATAGTTCCATCTCCTACTCCTGCAACATCATACAACATGTGAGAGCAAATTTTCCCTTTCTCTCTCAAGTACAACCCAAGAAACAAAAGTGTTTGCTGCCTCTTCATGCTCTCATCACACAAGTCATGAGATGAAGACATAATGAATGATATGAATGTCACATCAACACCATGCATCCATACTCTTTGCTGCTCAATGATGCCATCATCCTGCCACATCTTCTCCACCCCCATACCCTTAGGAAGAGTGTATGCCAAGTGATGGCCAAACTCCTTCAAGAGTAACCAGCACAACCAAGCCTCTTGTTGCCTGGTGTCATAGATATGCAAGTGGCTTACTAGCCTCTTGGTCTTCATCCACATCCACTCAATCATTCGTGGATGTCTCCTTCCACCCTCCATATTGGTATTCCTCCCACGAGGGCTACCATCCTCCATTTTTTGATGAACCTTGCACTTCATGACATGTTGAAGTGCATCTCTAATGGGATCTCTCCATGAGACCTCCTCTTCATCAATGGTCTCCCAAAAACAATAAGGTTATGGACCTGCTGCAGGTAGAAGTTTCTCTTTGAGTTAGGGAGTGCTCATTGAGAAAGTGTCATCTAGAAAGGAGAAAGTGTTTCTCACTTCAAGATGTCTACCATCTATCTCTTTTTCCTCCAAGTCTTCAAACCCCAACCTTAAGTATGGTATGAAATCCAAGAATGGCTCATGAGGATGATGGTTCATCTCTCCCTTGAATGATTCAAGGTTGCACAACGCAGTGCAATTCTGTTGCTCTAAATCAACAACATGCAATGATGTGGACCCATCCATAATGTTTGATGAAATGATAAGAGATGGAAATTCTAGCATACCTTTGGGAAACTTGGAAGCATATTGTATGGCTGTAAGGGATTCCTCCTCCAATGTGTTGGCTTCCTCAACTACTGAAGATGAAGGCTGCTCCTCCATGACTGTGACAGCGCTGGTATATGCCTCTTCAACTGGTGGTGAGGGCTCCTCCCTCCTTTTTCCAAATCTCCTGATCATCCTTTGAGAAAACTCAGCAAGAGTAGATACCCTTGCATGGATCCAATGGATGAACCACCAAGTATTTGCTTCACCTTCAAGGTGCAGCACTGCAATTTCTACAGCCTTTCTACCTACTACAGGATGTAGCAGGAAGAAAGCCTTTAGCTTCATCACCCAAGGCTCTGCTGCACATGTGAGTGATCCATCAAAAGTGGACAATAGTAATCTATTGCCTCTCATCACCCCATCGCTATAGGGTCTTCTTTCTTCTTCCAACTGAATAAACTATGGTAAAGCTAGAGTATTCTTGAAGGCCTTAGGTTTAGCTTGGTATTCAACAAGGTATTCACTTAGAAATTCAGATTCCAAGTGCCCCTCATGCTTCATGTCTTCTTCTTTGTGAGAGTAGGAAGTGCATGGTCCTTCCTCTTCGCCTCCTTCTATCTTCTTAACCTCCTTGGAGAGGTCCTTTCTAGATCTGAAAACTGATGAGAGCAAGCTCATTCTCTTCATCATCTAGATATATTCTCCTTCTCTTCTGTCTTCTTATGGCTGAAACTCACAAGATGAGGGAAAGATCATGCTCTGATACCACTGTAATATCCCAAAATAGGGAAAATCTACAACAATGGGAATATCTTTAGATATTCCAAAAGTGGAGATCAACAATACATGAAAAAAAACTGGAGTAGAAGTGACAAATAAACTCATAGAATGTAATAAGAGCACATAGATATCATATTAATTTACAACAACAAAATGTATACAAGATCTTGAGGAAAGAGCTACTCAAGATAGGCAAAATCAGCCTCAAGAAACATGTACATAAAATATGACAAAACACTGCTACAAAAGAATGCCCAAGGCTATGAATGCGCATTTTATAAGAGGAACTAATACAAAATGAATTTCAATACATAGATGTAGAAATATATGTCTCAAATAATGTGGGGAGAAAAGCTCTAACCCCTGAAAAACAATGTCAAGTCAATCCTAGAAGGATTGGCTGAAATATACACAATGGCAAAAATGCCAGAGTTGCAGTCTCAAAACTGTGTAGCAGCTGCAACTCAAGAGATGGATGAAGATAAATAAATATGTTGCATATGATGAATGGATCTCATCCAATGGATCTTCCAGGTGAAAGGCTGATCTAATCACTGAAGATCTCACCCTCCAAACTAGCAATGCAAAACCCCACTACAAATACTCTCAGAAATAACGCAGTCAAGGAGAGGGAATGCACTGTAGGTGAGGGGAAATGCTTGGAATGATGCCAAATATATGAAATCAGCTATTGAATCTTCCTCACTAAACTCCCAGAGGAATAGAAGCTCCCTCCTCTGAAATATAAGCTCTAGAAGTGGTGTTGTGGAACCCTCCATTGCAACACCCTGCAACACAACGTTTCCTACTACAGGAATAATGCTGTAGCTGAAGGAGGTGGCTTAGCCTTGAGTTTGAATGTGGAGAAATGAAGTACAATCCCTCAAGAGGCCTCTCAAGAAGAGAGAAGGATTCCTAAAAAGGAAATCCTTGTGCTAAGTAGCACAACAATCTCAGTTAAACAACTGGAGAAAGAAAATATTCATGCAGACACAAATCAATACTCAATAACATGTCCTCCTATGGCTGCCTTGTCCTCCCTTTATACAAATTAAATCCTTCTTGCCTTTTCCCCCACACATTAGGGTTTCCTCCACCAAATGGCCTTTCCTCCATTCATACTACGCTGTCTTTCAAAGTGATCCACTCCCTCCATGGCAACACTGTTGACTTGGTCAAACTTGACCTTGTCCTCATCCATTTTCCCCTTTTCACACTTGAGGGTGAAAAATATAGCTACTCTGATGATCCCTTTCACACTATGAGGGATTTTATTTCTACTCATGGGAATCCTTACCCATTTATTCACCTCCTAGATGATATAAGCAAAATCAATGTTCCAATTAGCTTCATGCTAATTTTGGGAACATTACATCTCACAATCAAAGTATCAAAATATTGAATCCCTTGTCGATCTATCCCAACTCTTAATATAGGAAGAGCCTTGTGTAGAAATTATATATAAGATGCATGCATATATCCAGATTCTCCTGATCTAACAATATTTTATCTTCTTGCTAAATACAGAATCCTTGCACTGTTAATCTTTTGCGGAAATTAAACATTCAATTGCAAACACATGAAGCAATAAAAACAATCGCACATAACACAGTTGTTTAACGGGAAAGCCTGAAGCTGAAAACCCCAACTATCATATATTATGTATGATGGAGATCATGTAACAATCTCATACAAAGCTTAGTACATCAAGCTCTCGGTACAATCAATCTTCACACACTAATAAGAAGAAATATGCAAATCCATGCACCGATTTCTTGCCACCTGCTAGCCTGCCTCCACTGCGCAATCCTTGCTGAAGAATAGCTCTGAATGAATTTGAATTACCCTTGCCTTGACTGCACAATCCTCATTGGAAACTCCAATGTGTGTGTGGTGCAATCAATGCATCACTATAGTCACAAAGGATAGTCCATCTTGACCGTTCACCTATCTCTCCACTGGGTCTCCATTGGAACTGCCATGCACTGTAGTTAACTGATGTATTGTTCAGTTGATTAATGAGTTATTATTTGTGAATTAATTAACTAATTAATTTACTCCACTCTCACTAGTGTATCATTCAGTTAGACTAGATACAACTAGCTTAACTGAGTTTAACTCCATTAATTGAGTTAAACTGAATAACAACTCCATGAACTACTCTTCCAACTCTGTCATAACTTTTCCACTTAAGTTCTAACTGAGTCCTCCATGCATGAACCACCAGTAAACCCTAGGAATTGCGTAATTCCTTCAGCCCACTGATTTTCCAAATCTGTGCATTGAAATTAAGTGCTCCAAGAGAATAAGTTGCTGTTTATTGCCGGATTATTATTAAGAGCTAATATGATCCAGGTGGATATTGGTGCTCACCCGCCTATTCCACTTGGGGCCCCACCCTTGTCTCTTTTATTTTTTCAGTTTCGGCACAACTTACTATTTTTAGCAGTTTTTCGGGTCCTGAACTTCCGGAGCCATTTTGAGGCCCTAAACGACGTTTTTTGGGAAAACGGAGAGCAACAGGGGTTATTGCCCATTCAATTGAATAAGTTCTCTGGATAGGTATTTTCTAACGAGGTATGGTATGCGTCAAACGAAGATCGTATGCCAAAGTTATGCCCCTGGGAAGTTGAAACACCAATTTACCCAAACGGGGCCCATAGTTTTGGCACTTCATCTCCTAGGGTTAGGGTTTTGGCCGTTTAGGATTTCCCATTGTTTCTAAATAATAAATAGGCCCTCGAGCCCTTACCGTAACGCAGTTCGAGAGCCTCGTAGCCGCCACATCTCTTCTCGCAGATAGCTACCAGCCTAGCTAGTTTTTTTCCCATTCCGTCCGTAAGCAAATTTCAGCTTCTTTGATATTAATGAAATGAAGTGTTATTTCCGCTCGCATCTCCGTATTTATGGTTATATGTTTATCTCCGTTGCGTTTCGCATAACCGATCATATTAATACCGACACTTCTATTTTTAGATCGAAGATCTATAAATAGACTTCGCCCAATATTCTAAAAATAGAATTTCATCTATTTTTCCAACTTGACCAACCATCCACAAATAGCATCCTGAAACTTCTGAAATATGATCACCATGTCTAAAAATATACTTGCACCTAAAAATAGCCTGCAGGCCCACTTAGTGAAGGTGACTGATTTTCACTAAGCTTCATCATCTTGTTTAATCTCAACACTCCCTCTCAACAAGATAGGGATTATCCTTCCCCCCGATCTTGCCTCTATGGTATTCGAATTTGCTTTTGGTGAGCACCTTCGTCAGAATATCTGCATCCCAATCTTCCATAGGAATGTACTGAAGCAACATGATCTTTCGCTGGACACAATCTATGATATGATGATACTAGATATCAATATGTTTAGATCTATCATGAAACACAAGATTAATTGAGGGTTTAATGCAACTCTGATTATCACAATGTATCATTGTAGGATCTAAATGTGAACTAAACAAATCGACTAGGATCTTCCTCATCCAGATAGCCTCACATGCAGCTTGACTTGCTGCCATGTATTCTGCTTCCGCTGAACTGAGTGCCACGGATCTTTGTTTCCTACTATACCAAGAAACTGCCGTAGATCCAACATCGAAAAATCCCTCCCCGACCCCCGATGTGCTCTTCTCGTCCATTGGGCTACCCTCGCCCAATCTACATCTCTGTGAAGCCATGTAACTTCACCTCATCCGTCTGTCTATACCATAAAACATACTCGCATGTGCCCCCGAGATACCTTAATGACATGCCTTTCCGCTTCCGCCTTCCAAAAGAGCTTGGTAGGCTTAACCATCACTTGTGAAAGTTAGTTCACCACATAGCATATGTTCGGTCTTGCATTAAATAAATACATGAGCGAACCCACCAACTGTTGATAAATAGTGGCATCCACTACCTCTGCCGATGTGGCATCCTCTTTCCTCCAATTTCCTAGAAGAGGAGTGTTGATAGGCTTGCAGCCTTGCATGTGAAACTTCTCCAATATCTCCTAGGCATACTTTCCTTGAGACACAAACAGTTCACCTTCCCGCTGCAATATTTCCAATCCAAGGAAACAATGAAGGAGGCCCAAATCCTTCATCTCAAACTCCTTTGCAAGATCTAACTTGCATGAGTGTATCAACTGCTCATCACCTGGTAGTATTAAATCATCAACATAAAGAACAATAATTAAAAAATTACTCTTCACCACAATTTGGTACAGGTTTGCATCCACCTCACTCTTGGTGAAGCTAAGTCCAGTGAAATAGCTGTCAATCCGAGTGTACCAAGCACGAGGTGCTTGTTTCAGCCCATACAATGCTCTTTTGAGCCTGCACACATGTGACTCGCCGTTGAAGATCTCAAATCCTTCAGGCTGCTCAATGTACACCTCTTCCTCAATGATCCCATTAAGGAACATAGCCTTCACATCCATTTGATGAATGTTCCAACCCATCTGCGCTGAGAGAGCTGTAGAAATTATATGCACTAAGCATGCATATGTCCAAGATCCACCTGATCTCACACTATTTAACTTTATGAAAGATACTGAATTTATTCCACTTGTTAATCTTTTGCAGAAAATTTAATTGCACACACACGTGAAGCATAAACAAAAATATTCAATCGCACATAACACAATTTTTAACCGGGAAAGCCTGAAGCTGAAAACCCCAACTATATATTATGTAACATGGAGATCATATGAAAATCTCATACAAACATACAAAGCTTATCACAAGCTCTCAGTACAATACAATCGTCATACACTAATCAAGCCTAATCTTGCAAATCCATGCACCGATCTTTGCCACCTACTAGCCTGCCTCCACTGCGCAATCTCTGTTGAAGAATAGCTCTAAATGAATTCGAATTACTCCATCCTTGACTATGCAATCCTCATTGGCATCTCCACTGAGTGTGTGATGCAATCAATGCATCACTATAGTCACAACATATAGTCTATCTTGCCCTTTCACCTATCTCTCCACTGGTCTCCACTGAAATTGCCATGCACTATAGTTAACTGATGCATTGTTCAGTTGATTAATGAGTTATTATTTGTGAATTAATTCACTCCACTCTCACTAGTGTATCAATCAGTTAGACTAGATACAACTAGCTCAACTGAGTCTAACTGAGTTAAACTAAATACAACTCCATAACTACTTCTTCCAACTGTGTCATAACTCTGGCACTTGAGCTCTAATTGAGTCCTCCATGCAATAGCTCTAGTAAACCCTCAGGAATAGCGTAATTCCTTCTGTCAGCTGTTGTGCCACATCTGTGCACTAAACTGAAGTGCACTAGAGAATAAGTTGCCGTTTAGAGTCTGATAATTATTAAGAGCTAATAATAATCAACATGCATCTATTTGTAGATTGACGATCTAAAAATAGACTTCACCCAATATTATAAAAATAGAATTTCATCTATTTTTCCAACTTGATCAACTATCCAAAAATAGCATCCTGCAACTTCTGAAATATGATCATCATGTCTAAAAATAGACATAGTCTAAAAATAGACTTGCGTCAAAAATAGCCTGCGGGCCCACTTAGTGAAGGCGAATATTTTCACTAAGCTCATCATCTTGCTAAATCTCAACACTCCCTTTCAACAAGATAGGGATTTTCCTTCATCCCGTTCCTCCCTCTATGGTATTCAAATTTTCTCCTGGTGAATGCCTTCATCAGAATATCTGCATCCCGATCCTCCATAGGAATGTACTGAAGCAACATGATCTTCTGCTACACACAATCTCTGATATGATGATATTGGATATCAATATGTTTATATCTATCATGAAACACAGGATTAAACAAGAGTTTAATGCAACTATGATTATCACAATGAATCACCGTGGGATCTAAATGCGAAACGAACAAACCAACTAGGATCTTTCTCATCCAGATAGCCTCACATGCAGCTAAAATTACTGCCATGTATTCCGCTTTCACTGAAATGAGTGCCACAGATCTTTGTTTCCTTCTTTACCAAGAAACTGCTGTAGATACGATATTGAAAATCCCTCCTGATGTGCTCTTTCTGTCTGTTGGGCTTCTTGCCCTATCTACAACCGTGAAGCCATGCAACTTCACCTCATCCGTTTGTCTGTACCATAAACCATACTTAGATGTGTCCCTGAGATATCTCAGGACATGCTTGCCTGCCTTCCAAAAGAGCTTGGTGGGCTTAACCATCGCTTGTGAAAGCTGGTTCACCGCAAAGCATATGTCCGGTCTTGTATTGACTAAATACATGAGCGAACCCACCAACTATCAATAAACAATGGCATCCACTACCTCTACCGATGTAGCGTCCTCTTTCTTCCAATTTCCTGGAAGAGGAGTGTCGATAGGCTTGTATCCTTGCATGTGAAACTTCTCCAGTATCTCCCGGGCATACTTTCCTTGAGACACAAACATTTCACCTTTCCGCTGCCATATTTCCAATCCAAGGAAATAATGAAGGAGGCCTAAATCCTTCATCTCAAACTCCTTTGCAAGATTTGCCTTGCATGAGTGTATCAACTGCTCATCACCTGTTAGTATCAAATCATCAACATAAAGTACAATGATTAAAATCTTACCCTCAACCACAATTTGGTACAGGTTTACATTTGCCTCACTCTTGGTGAAGCCAAGTGCAGTGAAATAGCTATCGATACGAGTGTACCAAGCACAGGGTGCTTGTTTCAGCCCATACAATGCTCTTTTAAGTCTGCACGCATGCGAATCACTGCTAAAGATCTCAAATCCTTTAGGCTGCTCAATGTAAACCTCTTCCTCAATGATCCCATTAAGGAACACAGTCTTCACATCCATATGATGAATGTGCCAACCCATCTACGCTGAGAGAGCAAGGATGGTCCGTATGGAAGAATACCGTGCGACAGGTGCAAAGGTTTCTTCATAGTCAATCCCCTAAATCTGTGAGAAGCCCCGGGAAACAAGTCTTGCCTTCTAATTCTCGACGCTCCCATCAACAACTTGCTTTACCTTGTAGATTCATCTTGATCCTACAACTGATTTTCCCACTGGCCTTGGAACAATCTCCCAAGCACTGTTTCTGACAATGGAGTCATACTCCTCCACCATGGCATCTACCGATGTGGGCTCCTGCACTGCTTATTCAAAAGAAGATGGCTCTGTCAAAATACACTTTCTCATAAGAGCCATGTATCCAGTATATCGGTCAGGTGACTGTCTCTATTTGCGCTGTGATGTAGGGACTCCTACATTCTGTGCCGCATCCACCTTCAGTCTCTCAGCTTCTGTGGTATGCTTTTTGCCTTGTCTGATGTTTGGTTCTGCATGAGTGGACTCCTCCACTCCATGAATCTCCTCCTGTGGCTGATCCACATCCAAAGGCTCATCTTTGGGAACAAGAAGTTCCTCCTACGCATGCAAGTGTAGCTCCCTCTCAAGTGACAACTTCATGACTTTCACCTCATTTAATTTTATATCCCATCGCATAACAGTCATCCCATTGTTTGGAAAATACACACGATAGTTATGGGGTGTTTCTGTGTACCCCACAAATATACCAACTTCTGCAGTTGGCTCCAACTTCTTCCTGGCATCCTTCATCACATGAATGTAAACAGGTGAGCCAAAAATCTTCAAATGAGAAATATCAGGCTTCTTACCAGTAAAAGCTTCCTCGAGTGTGCTCATGCCAAGTACTCTATGAGGACAATAGTTTTGCACATAAATCACAGTGTTGCATGCTTCTGCCCACAAGTGCATCGGTAGGCTCTGGTCATGAAACATCGCTCATGCAACACCCATGATCATTCTGTTCTTTCTCTTCGCAACCCCATTCTGCTGTGGGTTATGAGGCGCTATGAGTTCTCTTCGAATTCCTTCTTTGCTACAGAAGTATTTGAATTCGCCCGAGATGTATTCACCACCATTATCGCTCCATAGAGCTTTCACCTACTTCCCTGACTCCTTCTCCACCAATGCCTTGAACTCCCAGAACTTTGAGAACGTTTCACTCTTCTTCTGCATGAAGAAGATCTAGAATCTACGAGAAAATTCATCAAAAAATATCACATAATACCTATGTTTTGCTGTTGAAGCAACCAAGAATGGTCCACACACGTCTGTGTGAATTCTCTCCAGGATCACCAAAGCACGGTTCTCCTTCTCATGAAAGGTGGTGTTCACAAACTTACCCATTGTACATCCTTTTCACTGATCTGACTGCGCAAGAGTACCCTTGGTAAGTCCAGTAGAAATTTGCTGCAAAATATTCAAAGCACCGTGGTGAAGATGGCCCAATCTCCTGTGCCATAAATCGCCCTCATCCTGGATCACCAATTCTTATGCTTTGCCCACCATTGCAGCGCAGCCATCTACCTCCAGCTTGTAGAGATTCTTAATTCGAATTCCTATCTTCTTGGTTTGACCCGTTGTTTTATGTCGAAAGAAGGATTTTCCCTCACTGAAAACAACATCATAACCCTTGTCTTCTAGCATTGCGACTGAGACCAAGTTCTTCTTCAGACATGGAACATGCATAAAATTATTCAACAAGAATGGATTACCAGACTCCCTCTCAAAGGTAATGGTCCCAATGCTAGTCGCAATGTACCGACCACCATCTCCCATCTCTATATGCATCTGGAGGTCCTTCTCCTCCAAGTCACTAAACAACTCTTTGTCTCTCGTCATATGGAAATATGCACCACTGTCAAGATACCACACCGATCCCATGCAGCTTGAAACCAAGCATGCGATCAAAGAAAAATCGAGCTCGAATTGTGAGGCTAATTCCTCTCCAGCTGCAGATCCAACAACCTGCTTATTCTTCTTCTTCTGTGGACAATTAGTGGTGAAATGTCCATGCTTGTGACAGTGAAAACACTTCACTTTGGACAAATCCTGCTTCTTTCCTTTCACACCAGATTTAGAAGGATTTTTCTTCCCCTTCCCTTTCCTTGCTTTGGTAGCCCAAGCGCAATTCTCTTCATCTTCATTCTTCGATGAAGATCCGACCAAAGTCGCTCCCATCCTGGCAGTTTCTTCTGTCCATTGACAGAGTCTTCGTAGCTATGCCAAATCTTCGAAAGCCCAAGGAGAGCCAAGCTCACCAAGTATTATTCATCAACAGTAACCCCTACACTTCCCAGTTCATCCTTGCAGTGGATAAACTTCGTGAGGTATTTTGGAATACTGTTGCCTTTATCCATTTTTATTTTTATGAGCTTGTCTTTAAGCGCCAACTTCCTCTGGTCACTTCTGCTTTGGAACAAGTCTATCAAAGCATTCCACATTAAGAATGGAGTGGATTTCCCATGAAGGCTGGACACAATATGGTCCTTCACACCTTCCAACAGAATCCTCCTCGTCTTTGTAGTCTTCTTTTGCCATGCATCAAGTAATGCAGCATCGCTAGATCCCGGCTTAGGAACATCGCTATCGATGAACTCCTTCAACCCATTATCCTTCAACACCACCTCCATATTGTCCTTCTAGGCTATGTAATTTGAGCTCCCATCAAGGGCATACTCCAATCGCAACCCGTTGAAGACATTTCAATGTATAATCGATTTCCGCACCAAGAATATTCTGTAGCAAATTTGAATTGTCCACTAGCACAAACTCACTTCACAATTGCAATCTTCAATAAAAAATGCTTCGATACCATTTAGAAATTATATGCACTAAGCATGCATATTTCCAAGATCCACCTGCAAGATACTAAATCTATTCCACTTGTTAATCTTTTGCGGAAAATTTAATTGCACACACATGTGAAGCATAAACAAAAATATTCAATCGCATATAACACAGTTTTTAACTGGGAAAGCTTGAAGCTGAAAACCCCAACTATAGATTATGTAACATGGAGATCATATGAAAATATCATATAAACATACAAAGCTTATCACAAGCTCTCAGTACAGTACAATCGTCATACACTAATCAGGCCTAATCTTGCAAATCCATGCATCGATCTTTGCCACCTGCTAGCCTGCCTCCACTGCACAATATCTGGTGAATAATAGCTTTGAATGAATTCGAATTACTCCATCCTTGACTGCGCAATCCTCATTGGCATCTCCACTGAGTGTGTGATGCAATCAATGCATCATTATAGTCACAACAGATAGTCTATCTTTCCCTTTCACCTATCTCTCCACTGGTCTCTACTGAAACTGCCATGCACTGTCGTTAACTGCTATATTGTTCAATTGATTAATGAGTTATTATTTGTGAATTAATTAACTAATTAATTCACTCCACTCTCACTAGTGTATCAATCAGTTAGACTAGATACAACTAGCTCAACTGAGTCTAACTGAGTTAAACTAAATACGACTCCATAACTACTTCTTTCAACTGTGTCATAACTCTGCCACTTGAGTTTAACTGAGTTCTCCATGCAATAGCTCCAGTAAACCCTCAAGAATAGTGTAATTCCTTCTGTCAGCTGCTGTGCCACATCTGTGCACTGAAATGAAGTGCTCCAAGAGAATAAGTTGCTGTTTAGAGTCTGATTATTATTAAGAGCTAATAATAATCGACATGCATCTATTTTTAGATTGACGATCTAAAAATAGACTTCGCCCAATATTCTAAAAATAGAATTTCATCTATTTTTCCAACTTGATCAACCATCCACAAATAGCATCCTGCAACTTTTGAAATATGATCATCATGTCTAAAAATAGACATAGTCTAAAAATAGACTTGCGCCAAAATAGCCTGCGGGCCCACTTAGTGAAGGTGACTCTTTTCACTAAGCTCATCATCTTGTTGAATCTCAACAAGAGCAAGGATGGTCCTTATGGAAGAATACCATGCGAAAGGTGAAAAGTTTTCTTCATAATAAATCCCCTCGATCTGTGAGAAGCCCCAGGAAAAAAATCTTGCCTTATACTTCTCGACGCTCCCATCAACAACTTGCTTTACCTTGTAGATCCATCTTGATCCTACAACTGATTTTCCCACTGGCCATGGAACAATATCCCAAGCACTGTTTTTGACAATGGAGTTATACTCCTCCACCATGGCATCTACCCATGTGGGCTTCTGCACTGCTTCTTCAAAAGAAGATGGCTCTGTCATGATACACTTGCTCATAAGAGCCATGTATCCAGTAAAGCAGTCAAGTGACTGTCTCTGTCTGTGCTGTGATGTAGGCACTCCTCAATTTTGTGCCACATCAAGCTTCAGTCTCTCAGCTTCCGTGGTATGCTTTCTGCCTTGTCTGATGTTTGGTTCTACATGAGTGGACTCCTCCACTCCATGGACCTCCTCCCGTGGCTGATCCACATCTAGAGGCTCATCTATGGGAACAAGAAGTTCCTCCTCTGCATGCAAGTGTAGCTCCCTCTCAAGCGACAACTTCATGGCTTTCACCTCATTGAATTTTATATCCCGTTTCACCACAGTCATCTGACTGCCTGGAAAATATACACGATAATTATGGGGTGTTTCTGTGTACCCCACAAATATCCCAAATTCTGCAACCGGCTCTAGCTTCTTCCTGGTGTCCTTTGTCACATGAATGGAAATAGATGAGCCAAAAATCTTCAAATGAGAAATATCAGGCTTCTTACCAGTAAAATCTTCTTCAGGTGTACTCATGCCAAGTACTCTATGAGGACAATGGTTTTGCACATAAACCACAATGTTGCATGCTTCTTCCCACAAGTGCATCGGTAGGCCCTGGTCATGCAACATCGCTCGTGCAACACCCACGATCGTTTTGTTCTTCCTCTCAGTGACCCCATTCTGCTGTGGGTTATGAGGCACTATGAGTTCTCTTCGAATTCCTTCTTTTCTACAGAAGTATTTGAATTTTCCTGAGATGTATTCACCTCCATTATCGCTCCTTAGAGCTTTCACTTGCTTCCCCGTCTCCTTCTCCACCAATGCTTTAAACTCACAGAAATTTGAGAATGTTTCGCTCTTCTTCTGCATGAAGAAGATCCAACATCTATGAGAATAATCATCAACAAGTATAACTTAATAAATGTGTTTTTCTGTTGAAGTAACCGAGAAAGGTCCACACACATCTATGTGAATTCTCTCTAGGATCACCGAAGCACGGTTCTCCTTCTCATGAAAGGTGGTCTTCACAAACTTACCCATAGTACATCCCTTGCACTGATCTGACTGTGGAAGAGTACCCTTGGGAAATCCAGTAGAAATATGCTACAAAATATTCAAAGCGCCATGGTGAAGATGGCCCAATCTCCTGTGCCATAATTCACCCTCATCCCGGCTCACCACTTCTTCTGCTTTGCCCACCATTGCAGTGCAGCCATCTACCTCCAGCTTGTAGAGATTCTTAACTCAAATCCCTATCCTCTTGGTTTGACCCATTGTTTTATGTTGCAGGAAAGCTTTTCCATCACTAAAAACAACATCATAACCTTTGTCTTCCAACATTGCGACCGAGACCAAGTTCTTCTTCAGACCTGGAACATGCATAACATCTTTCAACAAGAATGGATTACTGGACTCCCTCTCAAAGGTAATGGTCCCAATGCCGGTCACACTGTATTGACCATCGTCGCCCATCTCTATATGAATTTGAAGGTCCTTCTCCTCCAAGTCACTAAACAACTCCTTGTCTCCCGTCATATGGAAAGACGCACCACTATCAAGATACCACACTGATCCCATATAGCTTGAAACCAAGCATGTGATCAAAGAGAAATCAAGTTCAAATTGTGGGGCTAAGGCCTGTCCAGCTGCAGCTCCAGCAACCTTCTTGTTCTTCTTCTTTTGTGGGTAGTTAGTGGCAAAATGCCCATGTTCGTGACAGTGAAAACACTTCACCTTGGACAAATCCTACTTCTTGCCTTTAGCTTCAGATTTTGAAGGAAATTTCTTCCCCTTCCCTTTCCTTTCTTTGGCAGCCAAAGTGAAATTCTCTTCATCTTCATTCTTCGATGAAGAGCCATCCCTGGTACCTCGCCTTATCTCCTCCTGCACGAGATCTGACCAAAGTCGCTCCCATCCCAGCAGTTTCTCCCGTCCATTGACAGAGTCTTCGTAGCTATGCCAACTCTTTGGAAGCCCAAGGAGAGACAAGCTCACCAAGTCTTCATCATCAACAGTAATCCCCACACTTTCCAGTTCATCCCTATAGTGGACAAACTTTGTGAGATATTTTGGAATACTGTCGCCCTTCTCCATTTTTATTTTTCTGAGCTTGTCTTTCAGTACCAACTTCCTCTGGTCACTGTTTCTTTGGAAAAAATCCGTCAAAGCCTTCCACATTAAAAATGGAGTGGATTTCCCGTGAAGGCTAGACACAATATGGTCCTTCACACCTTCCAACAGAATTCTTCTTGTCTTTGCTATCTTATTTTTCCAAGCGTCAAGTAATGCAGCATCGTTAGATCCCGACTTAGGAACATCGCTATCGATGAACTCCTTCAGTCCATTATCCTCTAGCACCGCCTCCATCCTATCCTTCCAGGCTATGTAATTCGAGCTCCCATCAAGGGCATACTCTAATCGCAACCCATTGAAAGACATTTCAATGTATACTCAACTTCTGCACCAAGAATTTTCTGAAGCAAATTCGAATTGTCCACCAGCACAAACTCAATAATTCTTCACAATTGCAATCTTCAAGAATTAACAATGCTCTGATGCCATGTAGAAATTATATACAAGATGCATGCATATATCCATATTCTCCTGCTCTAACAATATTTTATCTTCTTGCTAAATACAGAATCCTTCCACTGTTAATCTTTTGCGGAAATTAAAATCAATTGCAAACACATGAAGCAATAAAAACAATCACATATAACACAATTGTTTAACAGGAAATCATAAAGCTAAAAACCCCAACTATCATATATTATGTATCATGGAGATCATGTAACAATCTCATACAAAGCTTAGTACATAAAGCTCTCAGTACAATCAATCGTCACACACTAATCAAAAGAAATATGCAAATCCATGCACTGATTTCTTGCCACCTGATAGCCTGCCTCCACTGCGCAATCCTTGCTGAGGAATAGCTCTGAATGAATTCAAATTACCCTTGCCTTGATTGCACAATCCTCATTGGAAACTCCAATGTGTGTGTGGTGTAATCAATGCATCACTATAGTCACAACAGATAGTCCATATTTCCCTTTCACCTATCTCTCCAATGGGTCTCCACTGGAACTGCCATGCACTGTAGTTAACTGTTGTATTGTTTAGTTGATTAATGAGTTATTATTTTTGAACTAATTAACTAATTAATTCACTCCACTCTCACTAGTGTATCATTCAGTTAGACTAGATACAACTAGCTCAACTGAGTTTAACTCCATCAACTGAGTTAAATTGAACAACAAATCCATGAACTACTCTTCCAACTTTGTCATAACTTTTCCACTTCAGTTCTAATTGAGTCCTCCATGCTGGAACCACTAGTAAACCCTAGGAATTGCATAATTCTTTCAGCCCACTGATTTTCCAAATTTGTGCACTGAAATTAAGTGCTCCAAGAGAATAATTTGCTGTTTATTGTCGGATTATTATTAAGAGCTAATAATAATCGACACTTCTATTTTTAGATCAACGATATATAAATAGACTTCGCCCAATATTCTAAAAATAGAATTTCATCTGTTTTTCCAACTTGACCAACCATCCACAAATAGCATCCTGCAACTTCTGGAATATGATCACCATGTCTGAAAATAGACATAGTCTCAAAATAGACTTGTGCCAAAAATAGCCTGCGGGCCCACTTAATGAAGGCGACTCTTTTCACTAAGCTCATCATCTTGTTGAATCTCAACATATTGTGTGTCAGAAAACTAGTATGATTAAATTGGTAGCTTCAATTATTTTCATTTGATCAAAACCATATTCAATGAAAGTTTTGATGATTTTCATTCATATCCACCTGTTGATCACACAAAGCCACCAAATTTTGATGATTGAATTTTCAAAAGTTTGGGGACTCATCAAGAATTTGAGACACTTCAAATTCCATTGATGGTTATGTCAAGTTCTCACGATCTTGATGAAACCCATGAACCAAGTCAAATTAGGGTTTCTAAAATTAGGGTTGTTGCACACCACTCTCCTCTTAGCATCATCTTCTAGATGAAATTTCGTCCTGGAAAGATCTTGATTCGAGTGATGTTTATTCAAGCACATATTTTGATTACATATCAACTACTATACATCAGTCCATGTACCATAATTTTTTTGTTGAAGAGAGTATACTAGACATTGTTTCAAATCGTTTTGATTATTTCATAACTGGTGTAGACTTTCATCAGGTACTAGATGGCATTATCTTGCATTCCAATGTATGCAAGGGACCAAATCACCCTATTCCTATCTTTCATGAGACTCCTCTGGTTGATTCATCTTCATCTTGGAAATTAGGAGAATACGATCTTTTGAACAACCATCTTATCAATGCTAGAACATCTAGTCAAGCCAATGACATGTTCAATAATGATTTTGCCGACATATCTAATGACGAACATGCATATTCATCAATAGATCTTATGAAACCACCATTATTTGATGATCCATATTATAAGCATTCAGAGGTTTGTTAGGACAATGAGGCTCTTTAGCTCTCCCCTATGGTTATGTCAGGTCCTCACGTCCTTGAAAAAATCATTGAACAAACTCAAATGATGGTTTTTAAAATTAGGGTTTCTGCACAAGATCCCCCTCATATCTCAGTTGCACCTGATAAAGGCCTATTTTTCCAGAATCTTCAAGTTTTTCAACTTGAATCTCATGATAGAATTGTCAGCTGGTTGGGAGATTCTCATCTATTTAATTCCTTTGCAAGCATGCGATAACTTGCCTCACTTGTGCTGAATTTAGGGTTAAGCATGACTGAATGCATGTCATGGATAGATGATCATGGTTTTCAAGTATATCAATATGTTTACTAGGATAGGGTTATAGCTTGGCTAGAAGAATATTTTTCTGGAACATTTTCCTGTCAACATACATGAAATTCTTACTCTTGTGCATGGTCTTCAAGTAAGCATTATTTTTTTTGCACATTTTTTTATAGTAGTTCTTATCACTAGCATCTTTGTTTTTTGTAGGTCAAAAATTGCTACGGTGGCTGCATTGGAAGTTTCATTTCACCTAACCCGAATTCTTCTCTGGTTAAATTAGGGTTTTAGGTTTACAATAGTTTAGGGTATGCTAATTAGAGTTTACTTGTTGAACTTTTCTAATTAGGGTTTGCTTGTTACAATTTGATTTATGGTTTAGGTATGTTTTGTTGTGTTTTATTTATTGTAGGTAGTTAGTTTGCTGCATAACATTATGCATTTACCATGCATTCACCATTATGCATTGAATTTTTCTGCATAGGAATTACATCATATCTTAGTCACAGTAAGTTGATTTCTCCCTTACATTTAGGTAACATTGCATTACACCATATCCTTGCCAGGGAGTTTACAGCTCTAAAATGGGCCTCCTAAGAAAATTTTACAACCAAAATAAACTTTATAAGAACCAATAATATTGAATATGATGATGTCAACCATGGGGGATGATTCACTTTTTTTGGAGTAAAAAAGTAAAAATATTAAAAAATAATAAAATAATAAAACTACTTTTTCAATTCATATTTTCAACTTATCTCCTTAAATTTTTCCTCAAATTTTGAGTGGGAGTACTCGTTGGATTTAAAATTTAATTCCTCATCCAAGGAGAACCCATATTTCATACTTTCGATGATCCCTGCTACATGAAAAATGAGAAATACATGAAAAAACATGATTGCAACCACATTTTTCATGTTTTTCTTATTTTTCGTGTAGCAAGGTCCATCAAAAGTATGGAACATGTGTACTCCTTGGATTAGGAATCAAATTTTGCATCCAACGAGTGTTGTCTCTCAAAATTTGAGTAAACCCATAGGGAGATAAGTTGAAGATACGAGGTAAAAAAATATTTTTTTTTTCCCTCTAAAATTTGATGATGTAATCTAATCTTATTTTATTACTTCCATTATTATTTTATAATTTCCTTAGGAGGCCCATTTCATACCTCAAATTCCCATAATGCATTGCATCATGCATTCATTTTCTTGCATAACATACACAGGCTGTTGACCTAGCCTTGCATTTTCTCTATTATGCGTGGCATTGTATCAACCTTTACAAGCTTTGTTATGGGCATGCTCCTTGCTAAAATTGTATGCCACAATGAACTGCCACATTTTCATCCAAGCCTTGCCATTTTCAAGTTCTATGCAAATATAATAGGACATGATGAGCTCACCATGTGCCTCTTTCACTTGCTAAACCCTAGAGGAGCTTCCCTAGTCACTTTTCCCTAATGATGAAACCCTAACCCTAACATTAGTGCATGACTGCAATAACTGCTACATGAGGTAGCCTCTCATAGGTCTAGTCATCAAAACTATGTCCTAAGCATGTTTTCCATCTGTATATCTCATTAAAAATGAAAATACGAACATATATTCCTAGGGAACCCTTATTAATGCATTCGACCTATATATGTCACCCGAATCTTGTATATAACATGTTCATGAATATTTGCTAGCGTGTTTTCACTGTCCCCTTGTCAATTATATATATGATGTGGAAGCAGGGCATGAGGGAAAACCTAAATCAGAAAATAATTTAGTTTATGTCAAGCAAGGAAAAACCTCTCTTGCACATAAAATAAGTCAACATCCCTCAACCTCCCTGGCAAAACAAAATCCTAATAAATGATGCCAATGTGCACATACAAAAAACTAAAATTAAATAAAGGGTAAATGATTGAGAAAGGCTTCCTATGTAGAGAGATGATGCAACAACTTTGCTGGGATACTGATTAGGCTTGTTGGCAGCAGAGCAACATTTGTGATTTATTTAAGTGATTTTGCCGGGGTACTGACCAAGCCTACTGGCAGTGGAGCAACACTAAAAACTCCTTTAAATTTATGTGTACAATAAGCCGTTTTCCTTGATTTCTGCATCATCATTAATAAGTGGCATGTGTCAACTTTTGATGTAATGTTTAATGACTAACAAGACCTAGCTGAGACACAAGAGAAGGGCATATCCATAAAAGGTCAAGTAGCCCTAGGAGTACCCATAGTGTATGTTCAATACTTCCCTGCATAATTTACATGACTCGATCGATTATAGAGATGTAGACAAAGATGCTAGATTCTATAGTGGTTTGCAAATTTTTGTAGCTGCTACAACAACACCCAAAATTTTTAGCCTGTATTATTGAATCTTGGGTGCCCTTTTTCTTTTCAAGGTCTTAAAGGTTATCCCTATTGATCACAATGGTAAAAAAAATTTAATAACGTAGTCATCATCAAAGCTAAAATTATTGTATAGGCACACTATCTAATATTTCCTATCCTGCTTCGTCCTCAACACTAGGGTTTAGGGCATTAAAATTCATTCATTTTGCCTTGGATCTTACAACACTGTTCTTCCATGCCTATTTATTTATGTAGAGAGTATATTATTTTGGTATTTATGGTGTTCATATTTGTCCCAGGGTTTAGACAAGGCTGCAACTAGATCAGAAGATTTGTCACCATCAAGATGAAAATCATAGCAAGAAGCATATATCATTATTTCAAGCTTTATAAGATGCAACACAAGCCATTTGTAGTTCAATGCTGAAATAATGTCACAAGAGTCGACCGAGCTTCATTCACACATGATTCCACATGAAATAATAAATCTGAACACCCCTATACTAAACTCCTTCATGACCATCCTTTACCAATGGCCTCTTAGAGTTTCATTCCTTTTTTAATTATTTAGGGTTTTCTTGGAATTTAGAAAATTATACCCTAAAATATGAAAGATCCAAGTTCCTATTATAGTCACTGATGTCAGTCTCTATAGAGTCACAAACCCACCAATAGTAACATTAACCCATTGTGTGACTTGTTATTTTCATAGATTTCTTAGTTGCAAAGTCACAAAATTGCGATTGGAAAAGTCAATAACTATTTTGGCGAAATTGTGACCTATCCTTTCTTGAAACCTCTCCTTTTGTGACTTGCAACCTTCTCTCTCCATGTGACATAACTATTATACCCCTAGTCACTAAGTCACAATCGCAATTGTAGAAACCAACAATTACTGTGACTTGGTCTCTTGCACAACCTTGCGACCTATCTATTTATGCAACCTATGACCCAATATCACCTTGTGAGTCCCCTCAAGTCACATTTCCCACCTGTGACGTGACCTTGCAAATGAAAGTTGCGACTACTCACTAGATCTGTGACCTGTGACCAACCACTAGTTTTGTGATTTGTGACCTCCCTATCCTTGTGTTTTGCGATTGTGACTTGTTCTCGTGTCTCTTCATAGCATTTCATCTTCATCTTCTTGAACCTCAACTTTACATACATATTTCCCATTGGTATTTTACACTTATAATCTCTACCCTTTTTCATTTACATATCCCTCTTACACCCTCACTCTCCAAGATGCCCTTTCCTCGCAATTACTACACGTCTAGCACAACATTTATTCTTGGAATTGAGCCTTCACCCTTCAATACTATTAGCTAAGAGAATAACTGAAAATTTGACCATTAAAAAGAATATTTTTCCCCTAACCATTCCTCCCATCACTATTAGTCATTCACACCCTCTATCATTGCGACTAGACTTGGCATTTATTTCCCTTAGGTCGCAAGGCGCATTTTTAGCCACCAACACTGTGACTTGAAGGTGCAACCAAAAAAATTAAGAGGATTTGTGACCAAAAATGTGATTTGAAGATGTGACTAACCTTTGCTGATGCGAATTTTGACTAGCCTCTGCTGATCCAACTTGTGACTAGCTCACAACCATCTACACATGTGACTTGCAACTAAGACTATTCTCATTACATTCGACCAAGCAAAGTCATACTTTGGAACTGTGACTATCACTAGAAATTGTGATTGTGACTACAAGGGTGACTATGAATAGAAAGTGTGATTGTGACCACAAGGAATACGAAAGGTCAAGAGTCATGAGGGTAGATGAGTAGTCACAGGATAAGGTGAAAGGTCACCCTCCTCATTTTTATAAATACGCCTTAATGCCTTATTTGTAAAGGGGGGGTGGGGGGGACTTTAAAATTGGAGCTTGGAGTAGTAGTATATAGCTAACATATGTTTGAATAGCTAGAGGGAATCAACTCTTGGAAGCTAGTAGAGAGAGTGGTGGGGAGGCCAGGGTTTTGAATTTGAGAGATGGTGTGAGAAATCCATGTTCTACTGTTGGGATTTGATGATTTTCTAGATATGTACATATATTTGAAACAACATTAATGAGAACTTATCCTCTTTCAACATTGATTCCCATGCATTTCCATGTGGTTATAATGGCTGTCTAGTATTTCCATTATGTGTGTATGTGAGCTTGCATGTGGGTGATTTGTCTATGAACTAATTCATTGCTATTGCAAGTGTGTTTTCTTTTGAATCTTTTCTTCCTTATTCCATGCAATTCCAGTAACATATTGTGAACTAATTTGAAATTAATCTCTGCAACTTTCCTCTTATGCATATATGAGATGGTTTTAGCTCACTAATCCTTCTTTTGGCATGTGTCTTCTTGTTGTTGCTGCTGCTCTTTTGTATCTCATCCTACATGTCGTCAATATTGGGATTGAAATCATTCCTAAAATATGGGAATTCCTTCCCTTTCCTCACTTTAACATCTCCTCATTTGATATCCAGGAGAAAAAAATCAACATGATGGAATCTGGGCCTACATACTGGATAAATGGTGTGAGGTATAATTGGGACTTAAAACCAGGGATACCCCCTAGTTGTAGGAAACACCCAACACCGTAAACAAAATATTGAAAATGTGCATTGTAATTTGTATTCAAAGGAAAGGGATAGTTCATACCTTGTTGAAACTATCTAGGGGCTTGTGGCTTCTTATGATTTAAAAAGAATAACTGCTCCATGAATCTTATGCTCCTTGGTTTATAACTTTCAATCTTAGAAAAGATGGGATTTTTTTAGTGGAGTGATTTTCTTCACATACAAAACAAATTTCTATGACATCTAATTGACACTCATTCCTAGGATGTCTTTCAACGAATTTAGGGAAAATATAGCTAATGCCCTTTTTTATTCTTCTTGTTTCCTCTTGCTCTATAGTGTATCCATCTGCATGACGAAGGTGTTAAGGTCTTGTTTTTTAGGTCCTATAGCATACTTTCGACCTCATTCTTAGTAATTTTGGAGGAAGATGGACTTACCAAGCCTTTGTTTGTTGTACCTCTTTTTCTAGCATCTCTAGAATGATTTTTGAATACCATTTTGATATCATTATAGTTGAGTTAATGTATGTCTCCATTAGCTAGTAGGTTGATTGTTTCCATTAGTTCTTCTCTAACTCCCTGTAGTGAGACTACAAGAAATATGAATCTAGAGTGAAGTTGCGCACCCTTTTGTAACTCAATTGAAATATTTCCTCAAAATATTCGAGAGACTCATCTACTCCTTGAGTCATTATGAATATCTCATCTCTAGTGTCTCTTGCTCTGCAATAATCTCGATACTTAATGCTTAAATATTGTTGCATTTTCTCTATTAAAGTAATGCTATCCCCTTCTTGGATTATGAACCAATGAAGAGGAGCTACATCCTTAAGAGTAAAAGGGAATAGTTTTAGTTTTTTCTCATCAATTATGTAGTCATAATATTTGCAAACTACAACAAACTCAAACATAAATGTATCAGGATATTTAGTAGTCAAACCATAAAAGTGTGTAAGGAAAAATGGATTGATTTTTTTCATCTTGACTTGCCCATCTGCTTCTCTAATGTTTAATATTAACACTTCATGTTTCCTATTTTTTAGCCATGGTATTGGTGGGTTGGGAAGATCTTGCAATCTCCTTAGGGATCCTCGCTTTCTCAATTTAAAGGACCTAAATAGTCCCTATAGACAGGGTTGGAGGTTCATAGTCAACAAAAAGAGGATGACTGCTAATGGAAGTGGGTGTTTTTGATAATAAATTTCTTGATTGATATTTAACTCTTCGAGTCGTAAAAGAAAACAATATTCAACCTATTTTATAACTTTTTTGGAATGAAAATCATAATGCGATGTTGTTTTTATGTTTGTGAAAATGAAGAATGCCTAATGTTGTTTTTTTTTTTTTGTAAAAAGTGATATGAGAGAAAGAGTAAATTAGTTTGGGAAGAAGAAAATATATACTTTGACACCTCCCAAAAAACAACACCAAAAAGTGATGGCCCTCAATATTGCAACAATAATACTACAACTCCTAAGGATATCAAATTTAATTATCAACCCAAGATTCATATAAACTTAAGAGGAGCCGACACTTTATGTGAAATATGCACTTATACTTTTCCTTTACTGAATTTTATATGGGAGAAAACACTGAGATACGATCTAGTCACTCAATGACGATTCTAACTGTTCTATTTTACAAAAAAATTCAGAATTGCAGGAAATGAAAGGAAATAAAAGGTTGAAAACCATATTAAATATGATTAAATAAAAACATGTCTATTATAATGTGTAATGTGTTACCAGAAAATCAGACCTGATAGGCTGCCAATCAAGTGAATCTCATGTAACTGTTTTAGACCAATATTTTGGCTGAGGCTTAGCCTCCTCAACCTGAGAGGGCTTTCTCAAGGGTTTATGATTTTTGACAAATATGTAGATGGCTAAATCTTTATGTGGTAAAAGCAAATAAATGATATAAACTGGTTGTAAATCACATTAGCAAGTGTACATTGGGCTTATGGAGTCATAATAGCTTCAAAAAAACCAAAACAATCTACCTAGCATGGAAGTCAAGGCATATCAGAGTTCAAGTCAAGGAATACACATGTAGAACAGTGAAACACACAGTCAGTTTGTCTATGAAGGAAGTCAGAGCATCATTGATGAATTCTGAGTAACATAAGAAAACACCAATGCAATATAATATTGAAAATATTCCATCATAACAAGAAGAGACAAGAACTCCTCATGAATCTTGAGTTGTCTAAGTAGAAATTCTATATTAAGCTAAAAACAGTCACTTACAATAAACATAGTCTTTTTTCTAAAAAATGTCCAACCCTTAGAATTTCGACTTATTCCTCTTTATCTATCATTTAAAACATAGGATAACCTTATCATCATCTAGATACATCGAATTCCTACCTTTTGACACCTTTCCTAACCATGTGATATGGTATTTATTACAAAATGACAACTGCAAACCTAGTGAAAAGTCCTATTACAAATAGGACTCAAACTCATTAAATATACTCATAAAAACCTTATATAAGTTAGATTAGATCATTTTCCAACTGTATTTCCATAAGTTCGAATCCAAATGATAAGCTCTAGCACTTTATGACCTCAATGCTGATCTCCTGCAAACTAGGAAACTATCCCCTGTTTTTTAGGCTTTGGATTCTTTGTGTTCTTGGGACACATTAACCACCATGAACCCATGACTTCGAAGCCATTTTCTGTTAGGAATTTAAATAACATATGTTCAAAATCATCCATAAGTGCCGGCTGTACAAAACCATCATCGAACTGCCAAAAATAGCAAAAACAAACCTGCGCTACAAAAAAAACACAATTTCGTAGCACTTTTCGTAGCGCAGTATTTTAACCCTTTTTCCTCAAAAAATTTGGCTTCTTTCTTCTATATTTGTCTTCATTATCAATTAACATAAGTCCCCCATCAATTATAGATCATAATCCATAGTTTTTCCCTTCAAAAATCTATAAGAAATGGTGAAAAAAGCTGCTACAGTAGTTTCGTAGCGCATTTTAATTTATCAATTTCTCCCACCTCCTAATGAATTTGAAGAAACGGAGAGAGATTTTTGTAGCTAGGTATGTTAGGAAGAGAAACCTCTTTCAGTTTTCCCAAATTCGTTTTCAGTTTCTCTGAAACCTCCTTGGAAGTTGACTGGTCAAAACCAGAAAACATATTTTTTGCTTCCTAACTTTTAGCAGTTTCGTAGCACTTTTTGCCCTTTTTACACTGTTTACGCTAAGAAACTGCTAAGTGAGCAGTTTTGTTTGGATTTCTTCAAAATTAAAACAAAAAATGTGCTAAAACTTTAGAAATTCACTGGTTTCCTCAAAACAAACAACCATATGAACTAAAAACACCATTTTAATGAGGTTTATTCTTCATTACCCATTTGATTTTTTGCTTTTGAATTTGTCATTCTGCACCTTTGTTTTTTAGTTCATCTTGAGATAGTTTCAGCTACAGCTCCAAATCTCCCACTTTACCTCTTAGTCTTCTATTACTAGCTCTCAAGTGAGTATTGATAACTCTGATAAATTTTTCTTCTTTGATAGCTGGCACTGTCCATGTGAACAACTGTTCTGTAGCACTTGGAATTTCAGACCTAGAAACAGTTTGGCCTTCCCATACTGCCTTCATCCCCTTAAAATATGTTTTTTCAATGCTGTGATTTCTAGCCCTCTTTCTCATCATTTCAATCTCTTGGTTTTCTAGTTTCAATCTCTCCTCAAGCAGTTGACACTCTGTTATGTGTTGCTTTCCCTTCATTCTCTTGCTAGCTGCATGCTCCACTATTGGTGATGAGAGATCAACCACCTCTTCAGGGGCTCTGGCTATTTGAAAATTTACTTGGACCTCTTTACTGCCTTCTTGGAGTTTCTTTGCATGCCTAGTTAAATGTTTCCTTGCTTGGAAAATAAAGGCTGCATTTTCACCCTCAAATTCAAGTTTTTTAGCTGATTTAATTCTTTTATGTTTGTGTTCATCCACTCCAATGAAATTAGCTTGCATGATGGGTGATTCTTCTATATCAATTGCATGGAGGATTTCATCCAAGTTTCCTTTCATCACTGAGCTATTATCAGTACCTAAAACAACTATTTTTCCATTTGATGCTATTGCTTGGCTTCTTGTCCTTCTCTGGATTTCCTTCTTGCTGGCCACTTGTTTTTGTTTTGCTTCTTTGAAACTTTCTAACCTATGTTTTGTAGGTGATGGATTTTCTGCAACAAGCACCTGTGTCTTCTCTGCTCTTTTCTCAACCCGTTTTCTTGGTTTCAACTTTACAAACCTCTTTTCTCTTGCAACCACAGGTTGATTAGACTCTGCTGGTGGTGGTGAAGGAGTATTTTTAGTTTTAGGGTTTCTAGCTGGGGTTAGGGTTTCCATTTCAAATCCACTCATAAAAAAAAGGAATACAAATCCCTGCTTAGTTTCTCAAGCTCATTCAAAACCAATAAATTTATCAAACCATGGTGAACCAGAGAGGTTTCACAACCATCAGACTTGGCTTGTACTTTATCAGACATTTTGGCAAGGCTCCTATGCAAGTAAAAGGGAAAATCTAATGATATCCTACCTGTGAAATGCAGCAGCAACTTGAAATGATAAGTGTAAAATTTATGGTACCTTCCTTCACATGTAAAGTATATTTGAATGTTGACCAACAATTTGGCATAGGTATCTTTGATGCAGCTCCTAGGTATTGCATTATTCAGGTCCATATCTGCATATTCAAGTTTCATGAATTCCTTGCATGGTTCCATGTCAAACTTAAAACCTTTAAACCAAGTCTACTGCCCCCTTGGTATTTCTGTCATAGAAGCAATGATCTTAGGTGTGACTGGCACATTTAACATCCCAATTTTGGTATTTGTTCCACTAAATTGTAAGGCAAACTCTTTAGACACCTGAGTGTGGCAACCCTGCAGCTTTTCACAAAATCTGAGACAACCTGCTTTGCTAAAAGCCTCCATCACTGTTTGATCCTCAACAATAGCATTTACATTCTCAGGCTCATATATTAGACAATGTCCCCCTTTGTAGACCTTCTTCTCCTCCGCATGCTTCCTTTTTCTAAAAAAACCTATCAGCTTCTCTGGAATAAGTAAAAAAACCTTGCTTGATTATGAATAAACAACCTCACTTGATAACATAGAACAACCTTGCTTGATTATAGTGAAGATAGCCTTGGTATAAAACAACCACAAGCTTAACTTTACTACTTCAGAGCTTAAACAGTTGTGTAGAGGCAAATGAAAACTGGAATGACTAAACTAAGCAAGATTTTCAAATTTGAAATCTCATCTTACAACCAAATGATGCCCCTATCATGATGATGATTGTTGTGAGATGGGTAAGTACTTTGAAACTGACCTCTAACTGACTCACCATACTCTTTTCCTATCATTTCTTAATGGATTTCCGATAGATTCAGGTTTAATTGACATCACGGTTAAGAAACCGCGCTTTCATAGCACACACAGTGTATTTTTTGCAATTTGCGCTATGAAAGTAGCAGCGCTTTCGTAGCGCAAAACCTCTTTTTTGAACTAACAGCGCAACAAAATGAAGGATTATTGGCTAATTGTAGAAATTTAGCCTGAAACTTAATGGGATGACCTCTAAATGAAAAATGTAAATATTTGATCATGGAATGGACCTCTAAGGACTTCATTTGAAATCAAATGATGACCTTTAAACCTATAAAAACTATGACCAAAAACAAACATGACAAAATGATGTTTTTTGAGAATTTTTGGGTGATAACAGAGGCTCCACTTGGGATAGTGTGCCTCTGTGGTACACTAAGAACCAGTAGTTCTAGTGCTGCTATCCATTTTCTTGACCAAAATAGAAAATACTTTGAAACTGCCAAGCTTCCTCCTCAAGCTCTTATAGCCTTCACCTCGGGCTCAAGTTTGATGATCACTGCAGAAGAACCAAATCTGCACCTACTGAAAAGATGCTAAGTCAACTTTGAGCTTATTCACACACTCCTACCTACCCTATCAGCTGCAATCTCCATTTGTAACTTCCAATGAAGCCAGTCATTGATCTGATTAGACACTTGAATCTCTTGACTGTGCTTGAACCAAAAGTAAACACGATACTGAAATGACCAAGGCAACATGAGATGTAACTGATCTTCAAAATGAAAATATAATTGAAAATATGAACTGTAGAACTCTTCCATGTATTCAACTATAGGATCAAATAAGACATGATATGTTTGATGCTTCTCATGACATTCTGCAACTTTGGACAACTCATCCATGCTTTGATCAACCACATAAGACTTCAGTTGTGTGCTTTCAAACTGATTTACAAAAACATTGTATTCTTCCTCAATCTCTAAGAAGAAAGGTAACAACACCCCCTCTTTGTGTTCTGGCATTAAAATCATTTGAAAAGACTGATATTTATCATGAATACTATGAGATTGAATTTTATCTTTTGAAACTTGAATGTCCTTTTCAATTTTCTCTACAACTTCATCCACAAACTGAATCTTATCTTATGACTTTCACTCAAATGATTTCAGATTAGAAGACAAGGATAAAGAAAATTTTTCACCCACTTTTTCCTTAGTGTGATCATTATTTGATGTAGGATGATATAAGGAAAGACATGAAAAATCAACACTTTCCTTAACTTGAGGGTTATAGAAACTATCTTCCAATATTTCCTCTTGATGTTTGCAATGATTCTCATACTCCTGATGATAAAAATACTAACAAGTCTACTGCAAAATTTCATCAAACTTAGAGGATGTATCATAATTTTCATAAATAAACTCCTGCTGGGTTTCATTTTTATCAAAGAAAGAGGCTATCCTTTATTCTTGGTGATGAAAGGGATTGTCATGAAGGGCTTCTAAAATTTCCTCATCCATGAACTCATATTCTTCATAACAATTCTCCAAATATTCAATAAAACTCACATAGTGTTTACAACAGTCTTTGACCAGCAACAAGGAGGGATGACACTCTTCATACATCTCATAAAATGAAACATGGAAATCAACAAGAGAATATAATGAACCATTTGGCAAGATTTCATACCAAGACCGTGCTTTTCCTTCTAATGTGGCCATAAACATCTTCATGAGACAATCCTCAGGGAACTAAACCTTAAGTCTGTGTACATGAATATGGAATCTAACCAAATGAAGAGCAACATTGTCTTTATTTTCATCTTTAAATATAGGAAGATCAGCTAACCATTCAACCTTTGGTATAGGATTTGGAAAACCCGGGATATGAGACCGAATCATAGGGCCATACCTGGAATTTATTATTGCAATGGAACTCATTCTGAAACTTCATCAAGCTACCGATATTCAAGCAGTGGAGTTGCCTTCCAATTGATTATTTGATGTGTGGAGTTGCCAAGGTATATGTAGCCTCAAAAAGCTTCCTGAGCTCTTGCTACCTTTAGAAGTTCAACTTCAAAATCTCGGGAAAGTATAATCTTCAGACTCCTGGCAGACGCACCAAAATGTTACCACAAAATCAGACCTGATAGGCTACCAATCAAGTTAATCTCATGTAACTGTTTCAGACCAATATTTTGGCTGAGGCTTAGCCTCCTCAACCTGAGAGGTCTCTCTCAAGGGTTTATGATTTTTAATAAATATGTAGATGGCTAACTCTATATGTGGTAAAAGAAGATAAATGATATAAAATGGTTGTAAATCACATTAGCAAGTCTACATTAGGCTTATGGAGTCATAATAGCTTCAGAAAAATCAAAACAATCTACCTAGCATGGAAGTCAAGGCATATCAGAGTTCGAGTCAAGGAATACACATGTAGAACAGTGAAACACACAGTCAGTTTGTCTATGAAGGAATTCAGAGCATCATTGATGAATTCTAAGTAACATAAGAAAACAACACTACAATATAATATTGAAAAGATTCCATCAAAACAAGAACATTCAACAACTCCTCATGAATCTTGAGTTGTCTAAGTAGAAATTCTGTATGAAGCTAAAAACAGTCACTTACAATAAACACAATCCTTTTTCTAACAACTGTCCAACCCTTAGAATTTTGACTTCTTCCTCTTTATATATCATTTACAACATAGGATAACCTTATCCTCATCTAGATACATCGAATTCCTACCTTTTGACACCTTGCCCAACCATGTGATATGGTATTTATTACAAAATGATAGCTGCAAACCTAGTGAACAGTCCTATTTTTTTTTTCCACAGAAAAAAATCGAACTTTCTATTATAAATAGATAGTCTTAGAACATATGTAGAGCTTTTCAAAGCAGAGCCATTCCCTTCTTTCAAAGGGGGATGGTGTCACAACTACTTTACAAGACCTGTGGTGATGCAAAGCAGCCAGAAAAAACAAAAAAAGAGCTTCTCAAGGCGCCAATGCATCTCCTTTAGCTCATCATCTCTTGGATAACCGAAATAGAAACGAGAGCGGAAGGATATGAATGCACTGACTAAGCCCAAAGCTTCTATATATCAGTAAGAGGAACTGGTAGTAGAAACTATCCCAGTCCCCAGAAGAACAACAGATAATGACAAAAATGGAGCCCAGAACCTCCTTACATAAGGAAAACAATTCTGGACTCAAATATAGTAGCATTTTTTGAGTTTTTTGAGAGAAATTATGTACATAACATAATTAAAAATAGCAGATTTTAAACAAAAGCCGGCTGTTCCCTAACATGAACAACCCCATTCACCAGCTCTGTTACTGTCCAGGACCCCAAATCTTGCTGAGTGCCTTCTTTAGATAATCGATCTGCTTCCTGGTTCCTTTCCCTGTAAATGTGACAAACATATATCTCAGAGAAGAAAAATTTAAGACGACGTATCTCCTTAAGCAAAGGCAACAAAATATAATTCCTGCACTGCTGTGTCCCATTAAACCAATTTACAACATTCCTAGAATCACCAAAAATCTGAATCTGTCTCAAGTGTTTTGAAGTCAACCAGCAAAGAAGAAAATGGAGGGCTTTAAGTTCAGCAAAATTATTGGACCCTTGACCAAGGCCCACTGAAGCACGAAGAGAGTTATCATGTGAAATATGAATAATTAAGCCAGCCCCATAAGAACCATTTAAACTAGAGGCCCCATCGAAAAAATCCCACTTAAATGAGTCATTTATTACTTCAGGCCGAATGTTTCGAGGAGGGCCTGGACCAGAAGGAGAAGGAATGCTGTCATAGATGGCAGCTCCCTCTACTGCCAATCTAGAAATAGGAAAGGACTGCTCATTGAAGATAGCCTTTTTATGGGAAATCCACGTTCCCCATGCAATAAGAAGAGGGATGGTTTTGACTTTATCATTTGGAGCCTCCTGCCACCATTGGTTCCAAGCCTGAAGAATGTCTTCACCTCGCCAACAGAAAGGAATATTAACCAATCTTAAGGTTTCTGCCCATAGACTGGAGTTAAAAGGGCAAAGAAGGAAGAGGTGGTGAGAAGATTCGTCGGCTGACTTGCAGAGGGAACACCAGCTCAACCCCAATTTCCCCCTCTTTTAGAGAAAGTCCCAGGTTGGCACTTTGTTTTTGAGAATGCACCAGAAAAATAGTCTGGTCTTGGCTGGGAATTTCATTTTCCAGATTGGTTTATACCACCAACTCGGGGCTCCCCTCCCCACTTGAGCCATCAACCACTTATACCCCGATTTAGGAGAGTAGAGCCCTGATTGCGCATACACCCAACGCAGTTCATCACTTGAATCTGTGATTCGAACAGAAGAAAAGATTAAGGCTGAAACATAACGGTTCCATTCTTCCAACCACCTTTCCTCTAAAGTCAAATCCACACCTGTGAGCCAGCCTTGTTTCACGAGGGAAGTTGTTATGGGGTCTGCTACCTGGTTCAAAGTGAAAAAACCTCTTTCATTGAAAAAATCTACCAGAGCCGGAGAGAGGGAGAAGCTGTCAGAGAAACCAACCCATGGATCACATCCTAGAAGAACTTGAGTACCATCCCCAACATTCCAGGCCAAGCCTTGTTCAATTTTATAAACCAATGTCACAACAACTTTCCAAACAACAGATGCATTTTTTGAGGATTTGACTGGAGAGCGAATCCAATCCAGAACAAAAACCTGATTGATATATTTTCTTTTGATGACTGATACCCATAGATATTCTGTTGAGATCAAACGCCAAGCAAGCTTGGATGCCAAGGATTTTTCAAAGGACGACAAATTTTTAATCCCCCAACCTCCCCATTCCTTGGGTTTGGAGATTTTTTCCTAGGCAACCCATGGGGTGACATGATCCAATTTTGACCCTGTCCACAAAAATTTGCTACACAGTTTATCGATTGAGGTCAAGATGCCTTTTGGGACCCATGAAAGACTAGCCCACTAAACTAGCATGGCCATCAAAACTGACTTAATCAGGACTAGATGTCTTGCCCTCGAGAGCCACCTGAAACTCCAATGGTTTATCCTTTTTTCAACTTTAGCAAGTAGCCACTTCCAGTCACGAATTCTGTAATTGTCAGGTTTAAGATAAAAGCCCAGATATTTAAAGGTGTCCTGCAAAGATCTGGTTTCAAAATTCAAAAGTCTTCTAACTCTACTGATTTCTTCTGCAGAAAGACCCGAGGGAGTGAGAGTCGATTTTTGAACATTAATTTGGAGGCCTGTTGCTTTAAGAAAGAGATCCAACAGATTTTTTAATGCACGAAAATACTCCAAGCTCCCATTAACAAACAACAAAATATCATCCACGAAAAGGAGATGAGTAATCCAGAGATTTTGCGCCACTTCAATGCCTTTGAGATTTTGTCTTTATGAATCATTAGGCTTAACCCTTCCGCTACCAGAAGAAACAGTAGAGGTGATAAGGGATAGCCTTGCTTGAGGCCACGTTCAGGGTTGAAGAAAGAGGTCGCAACACCATTAATCAGTAAGGAAATTGCAGAAGAGGATACATAGCTCATGATTCATCTGACAAAATCAAATCTAAAGCCAAGATGAGTGAGTAAAAGCCGCAGATACAACCAACTGAATCTATCATATGCTTTAGACAAATCTAATTTAATGATGGCCCCTTTCCTACCACTTAGTTTCAGGTTGTGGAGAGATTCTTGAGCTACTCCTACGGCTTCATGGATTTGACGGCCATTCAAAAACCCAAACTGTTCCGGGGAAATGTGACTGGAGAGGAAAGGCTTAATCCTAGAGGCTATGACTTTCGTGATGATTTTATATACACAAGTACAGAGAGAGATAGGCCGAAAGTCAGCAAAGGAGTTTTGCAGGTTAGATTTTGGAATCAAGGCGAGGAAAGTGGAGTTGAAAGGAGGAAAGATGGAACCCGAGGCTCTGGATTCATCTACAACAGCAACAAGCTCATCACCAAACACATCAAAAAAGTGCAGGAAGAATTCAACTGTCCAACCGTCTGGGCCTAGACTTTTTTCCCTTTGCATCCCTTTGAGAATATCCTCGACTTCTTGTTTTGTTACAGGAGCCACGATGGCTTCGTTGCCTTCCTCATCAATGAAGCTAGGAAAAAACTGGGCCACTCTGATAACTTCTGCAATAGACGCCTCGGCCAGGGCAAAAAAAATATCTTTAAAGAAAAAAATACCCAGAGAAGCCAGGTCCTCAAATGAAGAATCCTTTTCACCATTATCCTTAGGAATTTCCCAAATAGTGTTTGCGAGCTTCCGAACTTTAGCATAGTTTTGAAAGAATTTAGTGTTCTCGTCACCCGCTTGAAGCCAGATCACTCTGCTTTTGAGGCGCCAAGATTCCTCCCTGAGCTGAAGGATGCTTCTCCTGGAGGCCTCCAACTCCTTGATTTTAATCCTTGATTCAACAGAGGCATATCCTTCCCCTTCCGGTTCTTCCAATATTGCAAGTTCAGAATTAGTGAACATTCCTATTACAAATAGGACTCAAACTCATTAAATATACTCATAAAAACCTTATCTAAGTTAGATTACATCATTTTCCAACCATATTTCCATAATTTATAATCCAAATGATAAGCTCCAGCATTTTATGACCTCAATGTTGATCTCCTGCAAACTAGGAAACTGTCCCCTGTTTTCTAGGCTTTCGATTCTTTGTGTTCTTGGGACACTTTAACCACCATGAACCCATGAATTCGAAGCCATTTTATGTCAGGAATTGAAATGACATATGTTAAAAATCATCCATAAGTGCCAGCTGTACAAAACCATCATCGAACTGCCTAAAATAGCAAAAGCAAACTTGTGCTACGAAAACAACACAGTTTCGTAGTGCAGAATTTTCACCCTTTTTCCTTTAAATATTTGGCTTCTTTCTTCCATATTTGTCTTCATTATCAATTAACACAAGTCCCCTTTCAATTTCAGGTCATATCCATAGTTTTTCCCTTCAAAAATCTATAAGAAATGGTGAAAAAAGCTGCTATAGCAGTTTCGTAGCGCTTTTTGTAACGCATTTTAATTTATCAATTTCTCCCACCTCCTAATGCATTTTAAGAAACAGAGAGAGGTTTTTGTAGTTAGGTATGTTATGAAGAAAAACCTCTTTCAGTTTTCCCAAATTAGTTTTCAGTTTCTTAAAAACATCCTCGGAAGTTGACAAGTCAAAACCAGAAAACAAATTTTTTGCTTCATAACTTTCAGCAGTTTCGTAGCACTTTTTGCCCTTTTTACACTGTTTGCGCTACAAAACTATTGAGTGAGCAGTTTTGTTCAGATTTATTCAAAATTCAAACAAAAAATGTGCCAAAACTTCAGAAATTCACTGGTTTCCTCAAAACAAACATCCATATGAACTAAAAACACCATTTTCATGAAGTTTATTCTTCATTACCCGTTTGATTTTTTGCCTTTGAATTTGTCATTCTGCACCTTTTTTTTTAGTTCATCTTGAGACAGTTTCAGCTGCAGCTCCAAATCTCCCACTTTACCTCTCAATCTTCTATTACTGGCTCTCAAGTGAGTATTGATCACTCTGATAAATTTTTCTTCTTTGATAGCTGGCACTGTCCATGTGAAAAACTGTTCTGGAGCACTTGGAATCTTAGACCTAGAAACAGTTTGGCCTTCCCATACTGCCTTCATCCTCTTAAACTCTATTTTTTCAATGTTGTGCTTTTTGACCCTCTTTCTCATCATTGCAATCTCTTGGTTTGATAGTTTCAATCTCTCCTCAAGCAGTTGACACTCTGTCATGTGTTCCTTTCCCTTCATTCTCTTGCTGGCTACATGCTCCACTATTGGTGATGAGAGATCAACCACCTCTTCAGGGAATATAGCTATTTCAACAGTTACTTGGACCTCTTTACTTCCTTCTTGGAGTTTCTTTGCATGCCTAGTTAAAGGTTTCCTTGCTTGGAAAATAAAGGCTGCATTTTCACACTCAAATTCAAGTTTTTTAACTGATTTAACTCTTTTCTGTTTGTGTTCATCCACTCCAATGAAATCAGCTTGCATGATGGGTGATTATTCTATATCAATTGCATGGAGGATGTCATCCAAGTTTCCTTTCATCACTGAGCTGTCCTCTGTACCTGAAACAACTGTTTTTCCATTTGATGCTATTGCTTGGCTTCTTGTCTTTCTCTGGATTTCCTGCTTGCTGGCAAATTGTTTTTGTTTTTCTTCTTTGACACTTTCTAACCTCTGTTTTGTAGGTGATGGATTTTCAGCAACAAGCACCTGTGTCTTCTCTGCTCTTTTCTCAACTTGTTTTCTTGGTTTCAACTTTACAAACCTCTTTGCTCTTGTAACCACAGGTTGAGTAGACTCTGCTAGTGGTGGTGAAGGACTCTTTTTAGTTTTAGGGTTTCTAGCTGGGGTTAGGGTTTCCATTTCAAATCCATTCATAAAAAAAGGAAGACCAATCCCTGCTTATTTTATCATGCTCATTCAAAACCAATAACTTTATCAAACGATGGTGAAACAAAGAGGTTTCACAACCATCAGAATTGGCTTATACTTTATCAGAAATTTTGGCAAGGCTCCTATGCAAATAAAAGGGCAAGTCTAATGATATCCTACCTGTGAAATGCAGCAGAAGATTGAAATGATAAGTGTAAACTTTATGGTACCTTCCTTCACATGTAATGTATCTTTGAATGTTGAACAACAACTTGGCATAGGTATCTTTGATGCAACTCCTAGGTATTGCGTTATTCAGGTCCATATCTGCATATTCAAGTTTCATGAATTCCTTGCATGGTTCCATGTCAAACTTAAAACCTTTAAACCAAGTCTCTCGCCCCCTTGGTATTTCTGTCACAGAAGCAATGATCTCAGGTGTGACTGGCACATTTAACATCCCAATTTTGGTATTTGTTCCACTGAATTGTAAGGCAAACTCTTTAGACACCCGAGTGTGGCAACCCTGCAGCTTTTCACAAAATCTGAGACAACCATCTTTGCTAAAAGCCTCCATCTCTGTTTGATCCTCAACAATAGCATTTACATTCTCAAGCTCATATATTAGACAATTTCCCCCTCTGTGGACCTTCTTCTCCTCTGCCATGCTTCCTTTAAAAAAAAAAAACCTATCAGCTTCTGTGGAATCTGTAAAACAACCTCGCTTGATAACACAGAACAACCTCGCTTGAGAAAAAGGAACAACCTCGCTTGATTATAGTGAAGATAACCTTGGTATAAAACAACCACAAGCTTAACTTTACCGCTTTAGAGCTTAAACAGTGGTGTAGAGGCAAATGAAAACTGGAATGACTGAACTAAGCAAGATTTTCGAATTTGAAATCTCATCTTATAACTGAATGATGCCCCTATCATGATGATGATTGCTGTGAGATGGGTAAGTACTTTGAAATTGACCTGTAATTGACTCACCATATCCTTGTCCTATCATTTCTTAACAGATTTCTGACAGATTCAGGCTTAATTGACATGACGGATAAGAAACCGCGCTTTCGTAGTGCACACAGTGTATTTTTTGCAATTTGCGCTATGAAAGTAGCAGCGCTTTCGTAGCGCAAAACCTCTTTTTTGAACTAACAACGCTACGAAATGAAGGTTTCTTAGCTAATTGTAGTAATTTAGCTCGAAACTTAATGGGATGACCTCTAAATGAAAAATGTAAATATTTGATCATGGAATGGAACTCTAAGGACTTTATTTGAAATCAAATGATGACCTTTAAACCTATAAAAAATATGACCAAAAACAAACATGACACAATGGTGTTTTTTTTGAGAATTTTTGGGTGATAACATAATGAGAGCAAACTCACAACTGAAATAAAACATGTTAATAACAAAAACTAATTTTGAGGGAAAGGGACAATTTCTATAACAAACTAGGTCAAGGAATCTACTTGGTCTTCTTGTTTATAAATTCCATCTTTAGGGTTCTAAGGATGTCGTAACATATTAAGGAAGGTGAAACATGAGTTGAATGTAAGTTTGGATCAATTTCATACGGAAAAGACAAGTTGTTACAAGATTTCATATTTTTCTATAGAGACAGTCCAACGAGTAGTGGAATTTGTTACAAACGTGGTTTGAAAGAAAAAATTGGCTAATGAAGGCTAAGGAATGATAAAGTATACATGTCCATGTCATCATGTTAATGGTAGAATTATTTATTCATCAAATGGGTGGTTGTAGAGTCTCCTGAGCTATGCAAAATAACAGTTTGTATAGTTACAACAAGCAATAATGATAAACAACAAATAAATATCAGCAACTAAAGTGACTTCAAATGCATGAAAATAGATGCTAACTGAACAAGATAGTCACTGCTAATTCTACCATATTAGTGCTCAAATACTGTTCAAGAAAAGATAGTTCACAAACAAACTAAATAACCCTGCATAAAATAATACTTGGAAATAAATTTGTAGAAATCAATAAATGCTTAAAGGACAATAATACAAAAGGGGTATTGATCACTTGGGGTGGACCCTAACCCAAGGAAGCTTAGATCCCCAAAGGGAAATATTTAATAACAAAATAGGTCTTTCAATATTAACTTTAAATCACAGGTACATCAAAATTTGTTGAAATAAAACTCCTAAAGCTCTCTACTGATAATGCTTCCAATAACTTTGACTGCCTGCTAACTACCTAATGGGATACTCGAGCCCTCTATTTATATAATATGAGTGAGGGGTAGCCTCATTGAAAGGAGGATTTCTTTCCATCTAAAAATACTAAAAAACAAGATCATGCTCATTGAGTGACCTTGCATCTATAGGGAGGAGTATTTAGTGCTCCAACCAACTAAGTTTGATCTTCCTATAGCTGTGGACAGGTCCCATGCATATCTTTGACTGAATATCCTCGTTACATATGTAAAATATTCTCAATATCCTGCATCATAATCACATTAGGCACATAAAGCATGATAAATCTCTTTAAACTTCCTAAGAACTTATTTAAGCTAACATTATTAAGTGTAAAAGGGAAGGTCTAATACAACCTTTATGTGCCTAGGAAAGGTTATATGAACCTTATGTTTTATGTATTTGGGAGGCCCATCTAGCTTGTAGCGTGGTTCACTTGTATACTCGACTCTGCATATGAAATTGGGTATTTTAACTGTAAATTAGGTGGCTTAAGCCCAACCTTTGGTATCAAATCTCACTTTGGCTATAGAGGGATGCCTCTACTATCAAAGGCCATGGATCTTGAACCTGGATCCACCCAAGAAATATTTTTTTGATTAGATTCGAGATAATCCTATTCAAATGGGATCCATATATAAAGAAAAACATATTCACGAAGGATGGATAGTGGTACAAGAGTTGAGATCAATAAATTTAATGGAAAAAATTTTGAGTTTTGAAAGCTTGAAATGAAGGATCTCCTCATAAATTGAGAATAGTGGATCACTATGCATCCCAAAACACCTCTCACTAGCATGTTAATGATGGATTGGGGTAAAATTGAAAGGAAACAAAGGAGTAGGATTCAAATTTGTCTTATATATTCAGTGTTGCTAAATGTCATGAGGAAATACATTTCCAAGAAATTGTGGGATAAGTTGAGAAAATTATACTAGTAAAAACCACTAGTCAATAAGTTGTTTCTTCACAAGAAACTTTACCTTCTAAGGATTAGAGATGGTGATTCAATCATAAACACCTACATGCATTCAATACTCTAATCATTAAGCTATTGAATGTGGATATTTCTATTATAGAAGAAGAAAAATATATCTATTTTTTGTGTTCTTTTCTAGACTCATGGAATAGTCTAGTTGTGGCTATTAGGAGTAATATTAACTCACTGACTCTTGTTGATGTGGTGAAATATCTATTATCAAAGGAGATGAGGCAAAGGAACATGGAGGGATCAACCAAATATGCACTATTGGTATAGGTAAACTGATTGACAAAGGTAAAGGTAATTTATCCAAAGGGATATATAGCTCAAAAGGAAGATCTAAGTCTCTTGCTAATTCGGTAAGAAGATGTTGGAAATGTGGTAAATTAGGGAATTAAAAAATAGACTATATGCAAAATATTGTTGAGTAGAGAAAGGCATTTGATGAGAAGTTGACTAAAGGGATAATTTCTTTGGATGAAAGAAGGGATATGTTTTTAGATTTGATAAGTACATATTCGGATCACGTCGCATGGTCTATCGACATAGGATCATCCTATCGTATGAAACCCCATAGGGAGTGGTTTTGTGATTTTGAAGAATATGATGAAGGGGATGCCTATCAAGGGGACGACTCAATAACCAAGTGTTGATGGTGCTGGAAATTCCACCAACACTAGGGGATATCCCTGGTATAAAGTCCCAATTATACTCTACACCATTTGGAGTGGGAGTCCCATTTAGAATGATGACTCGAATACCATTTGGTTGAGTTTATGATTTTCCTTGGCCAGAATCAACAACATATGAGAGAAACCACAATGAAATTTGAGACATGAATGTGCGTTATCTTTGTGAAATGTTCAAATATAATGCACATAAAATTAATTCCACGAACAAGATAAATAGAAAAATCCTTTATCAAAAAAATATTAGTACTATTCTAATAAAGACACATGTAGAGAAAGAATCGTTAATTAATTGGAAAATAGCTTTCAATCAAGCATGATCATGAAAAGCATATAAAGGACATGCATTTTCATTACTATTTGTACTAGAGATAATGAAATAGTTCATTCCTTTAATACATATAAACACAAGCACATACCATAACCATTACAAGAATAGTCTTAAGGATGCCTGGCTCTAAGAGATTCTAATGATTGTGTAGAGGAAATAGGATACACCATTACATAGACATTTCACTTGTTCCAATAGTGGAACATGTAAGCCAAAACTTGCTTCTCAAAACAAAAATCTCCTTCTCATATTCTAACTAGAGAAGCGAAGGCTAAAAGTAATTTTGATTGATCTATAAGGGTCTATATATAACAAATGAGGTGAAATTTCACCTTCCATGTGAATCTTGAGCTCCCTTAAGACTCTTTGGCTTCCAAGTGACTCTTGGAATTTTTGGTGACTTTTCAAATTCTACATGAATTTTCATTTTCTCTCCTTTTCTAATTAAAAAAATTAGCCATTTTTTACAAAATTGTTAATAATATTCACAAAATACAAAATAAAACATATTTATTATATAAATTGAGGAAATTGTAATTCGACCACTATGACATGGAGTTCCTTTGTGATGTACTAGTACCAATATTTGTACTCTATTGTTATTCTCTTGACCTTTAGTGGTACCTTTAGCTTGTACCTCATCCCGCCATCCAAATAATATAGCGGTATTGTTTTAGACCCCACTTGTATGTTATTCCACAACATAGTCATCTTCATGTGCAACTTAACCAGTTCGAGAACATACTACAAGATGGTCTCCTTAGTTTCTTCCATGTTATCTTGAGTAGCTCATGTATTATGATGTACAAAAAGTTCTTCAACTCCTTTCTGATGGAATCTCTACATTTCACTTCTCTGAGCGCACCTAGGAAGGTTATCTTATGCAATCAAACTAAAGATTCCAATTCACAATGTAATTTCATGTAGGCATACATGGTGTTGGTTATGTGGTTGTTGATCTGATCATAAACTTGCATATGTATATTTGTCTCTACGTTTTCCAGTTCAACTTCAACTATTCCTCTCCTAGCCAACGTCTCTAGTGCATTTAAGTATTTGGCTCTCCATTCTTGGATCATATCCACAACCATGTGAGCCAATCTTGCGATCCTCAGTTTTTCCTAGAGTTAATTTTGGATATCATACAAGGGCGCCATTTCCTTATGCAATATGATCATCTCTTCATAAACCTGCTTTGTCATGTCTTCCAATTGCTTAAGTTCTTCATGTATTACTGATTGTAGACCTTCTATACTAGAACATGTGGAAGACACCCTTTGATTTTCAATGAGGAGATTCTTAATTTTATACTTTGCATCAACTATTTATTTCTTCAATCGATCATTCTTGTGGGTAAGATAGTCAATGTTCTTTTCAGTGGCTACTGCAAAGGCCACACCTGCTGAACAAATTTCCTTTGGGTTGGTATTTGTATTTGATACAATGAATCTTTCCATATTGATAGATATTGGTTGATTTGGATCATTCGAAAATTACCTTCTCCTCTCTTGAATGGGTTTTCCCTTCATTTGATTAGATGTGAAATTAGAGAAGTCCAAAATTCTATCTTCACTTGTAGGCAGAATCCCCATTTCACTTAGAGGAATATGCCCACATCTCGAAGGAGTTAGAGACCGAATATTCAAATCAACTACAATTGGCTCAATTTATTTTGTACTTGATCATCCTCTATCTCCTTAGTGACAAGTTCTTCTAATTTCTTTGTCAATTCCTCTTCTTCCCGTTTCTTCCTCTTCTCTTCCTCAAGTTGTAATCTTCTTTATTTCTCTTCCTCATTTTTCTTCTTGAGGGCTTCCTCCTGCTATTTCTTGAGAGCTTCCTCTTATTTATTTATTTTTAGTTATTATTTTGTTCTTAGCATGGCCTCTCACTTAATATTCTCTTATTCTTCATTCTGACTTTTATCTTCTTATTATTTCCTTGTTCTAGCTTCTTCACACTCTTTTCTTCTCTTCTCCTCCTGTTGGGAAACCAACTCCAAAAATAGAAGAAAAGAGATATCAACACCTTAGAAATAATCCACTTTGAGGGAGGAACCTCCAATACATTACATGAATGAACAATTCTTGGATGATACAAATTATAAAACCTCCTTTCTATATATAGGAGTCCATGGAGCCACAATGTAATCCTAGTGGGGCCACAATGTAATCCTAGCCGACCTAACAATAATAATTTAAGGGCACAATAATAACAATATGGGGGTTACAGGGGTACAATAATAACAATAATGGGGTTAAAATAACAAAAATAAGGGACTATAATAGTAATATAGGGACCTAACATGCCCCTCTCCTTCAAAAAAGTGTTGTCCTCAATGCTTGAGTAGCTCTGGGTGCTTCTGCATAAAATTCTCATCCTCCCATGTAGAATCTTCAGTGGGTAAGTTCTTCCACTTAATTGATCGATTATGTAGTTTTCAAGTTATTTTTTCCGTGACTGCTTCAAGTTCCAATATGATTTTTCCTTCCTCATCAAGTTCTGGCAATATTTTTTGAACTGGAAGATTTTCACCTATAACCTTCTTTAAGCATGAAACATGGAAAACTGGATGCACTCGTGAAGAATCAGGAAGCTTCAATTTGTATGCCATAGTACCAATCTTTTGCAACACCTTGTAAGGACCATAATACTTTGGAGAAAATTTATTATCCTTCTTAGCTTTCTTGAGGGACATTTGTTTGTATGGTTGTAGCCGTAAAAATACCCAGTTTCCTACATCAAAACTTCTTTTGCTGCGATGTTTATTTTCTTGTTGTTTCATTTGATTTTGTGCCAAATTCAGGTTATCCTTTACGAGTTGGATAACTTCTTGTTGATGCTCGATGTGATCTTCGACTGCTTGAACCTTCGAATTTTCTCTTAAATATGATGTGATGGATGGTGGATGATATCCATAAAGTGCCATAAATGGGGTCATTTTTGCTGCAGTATGGAAGGAAGTGTTATACTACCATTCAGTGAGAGGTAACCACTTGATCCATTGTGTTTGTTCATCAGATACAAAAAAACAAAGATATCCTTCCAAACATTTATTTACTATCTCAATTTGACCATCGGATTAAGGATGATAAGATGAACTATGAGCTAATTGATTACCCAAACAAGAAAATAAGCCCGTCCAAAAATTTCCAGTAAAAATGGGATCTTTGTTGCTCACAATAACCCTTGGGTTCCCATGTAGCTTTTGAATTGTGTCCATAAATGTAGTAGCAACTGTACTTGCTTTAAATAGATGAGATAATGCACAAAAGTGTGCATACTTGGTAAGTCTATCAACTAACACCATGATGACACTCTTTCCTTCGGACTTAGGTAAACCTGTGATAAAATCCATTGAAATCTCCTCCCAACGTTGACTTGGAATGGATAAAGGTTGTAGAAGTCCTGGGGTCTTAATTGTTTCCACTTTATTCTGCTGGCAAACCAAACATTCCGCCACAAAATTTTGAATATGAGATTTAAGGCCATCCCAAAAAAATTCTTTCTTCACCCTGTGGTAAGTTTTTAAAAATCCCGAGTGTCCTCCTAAAGGAGAAGTGTGCAATTCCAGAAGAATCTTTTGTTTTAGTTGGGAATTCTCACAAAGATATAAGTGATCTTTGTACCATAAGGAATCATTTTTCCAACTAAATGTATCAGATGTACTAGGATCTTGCTGCAACTTTTGAATGAGTGTCCATACATCTTTGTCCTTCTTCCATTCATCTCTTGCTTCGGTTATCCAATCCAGTTGGATAATAGAAATGGCACAAAGCAATGCTTCCACCTCTTCATTCTTTCTTGAGAGTGCATCTGCAACAACATTAAGCTTTCCTTTTTTGTAGATTATTTCTAAGTCATAACCCAACATCTTTGTGACCCATTTTTGCTGCTCTTCTGACGATAGTCTTTGTTCCAAAAAGTGTTTAAGACTATCATGATCAGTTTTTACCTTGAAGTGTCTTCCCATTAGATAAGTTCGCCATTTCTTTAGTGCATGCAGTATTGCTAACATTTCCTTCTCATAAATAGGTTTCTGTAAATACTTTCCTTTGATTGGATGACTTTCAAAAGCAATGGGTCTTCCTTCCTGCATTAAAACTGCACCAATTCCATTTCCTGAGGCATCACATTCCACAATAAAGGTTTTTGTGAAGTCTGGCGTAGCTAAGAATGGTGCTAGGCACATTGCCTCTTTAAGATGTTCAAAGGCCTTAGTTGCTTTAGGAGTCCATGAAAATGCATCTTTCTTCAATAATGTTGTTAGAGATGCTGCTATTCTCCCATAATTCTTAACAAACTTGCGATAATACCCTGTTAACCTGAGAAATCCTTGCAACTGCTTTATGGTTGTGGGGACTTTCCATTCCTTAATGGCTTTAATTTTGTTAGGGTCTACCTTAACACCCTCGTGAGATACAATATGACCCAGATATTCCACCTCTTGTACTCCAAAGAAACATTTTGATTTTTTGCATATAATTGTTTCTCCTGCAATAGTTTGAGCACTCTGTCAACATTTTGAACATGATCCTTCCAAGACCTGCTATAGATTAGTATATCATTAAAAATACTAGCACAAATTTTCTAAGGAAGGGTTTGAAAATGGAATTCATCAACCCTTGAAATGTAGAAGGTGCATTGGTAAGGCCAAAATGCATGAAAAAAAATTCATAATGACCCTCATGAGTTCGAAATGCTGTTTTCGGAATATCTTCAGTCTTCATTCTAATTTGATGATATCCTGAATGAGGATACAACTTGGTAAAATAAATTGCTCCATGTAATTCATCCAATAATTCATCAATCACAGGAATGGGAAATTTATCTTTAATGGTGAGCTTATTGAGCTTCCTATAATCCAGACACATGCGCCATGATCCATCCTTCTTGTGTACCAATACTACAGGAGTAGAGAAAGAACTCTGATTAGGTTGAATTATACCCGCCTCTAACATTTCTGCAATCATACGTTCAATTTCACTCTTTTGGACATAAGGATATCTATAAGGCCTGATGTTTAGAGGAACACTTCCTGGAATCAAATGAATAACATGATCATGATCACGAATAGGTGGGAGCCCTTTGGGAGTTTCAAACACCTTGGAATGATTGTCCAAGATTTTTTGGAGATCTGTAGAAATAGATGATTTTGATGTTGGAACTTCTAGTGAGCATAATTGTGCAATTACACCTCTTTGTTATTTATTTAGAAGCTTTGTCATGACATTAGAGCTTATTATCTTTCCTGGCTTCCCTGTAATACCCCTTAATTCGACTTCCTTTCCTTCTGGAAAAAATTTCAAGAAAATTTCTTGAAAATTAAAAGCTACCGTCCCCAAAGATTGTAACCATTGTACTCCTAGTACAACATCAGCACCTCCCATAGGAATTGAAAGCATTGGAATATTCAATACATATTCCCCCATGGTTAGCTTGATATTATGGTATTTTCTAGTGCAATTTATAGTTCCTCCATTTATAGGTTTTACTTGATTTGGATTCTTCAAGACAAAGTTATTTCCAATCTCCCACAATGACCTAATTATGGACTGGTTTAGTAGAGCAAACTTGTACGGCTTTCCACGTGTCACTGTTTCCTCCTTTGGATCTAAAATTTATAGACATGAAACTATAGTCCATGTACTTCCAGTCAATTTTTACATAATTCCAATCCGATGCTCAGAGAGAGAGTTATGAAGATTTTCCCATGATCACCTCTTTGAGATGAAATTCAGGAGCCTGAAAAAGACCTAACTTCCACAGATCATATCTCCAAAAAGCGAAACAAGCTCTAAAATTTTGCAACGATGTTCCTCAGGATTTCAGTTTTGTGCTCTAAAACTTTCAACTTCTTAACCTTCGTGGAAAAAACTTTATAGCAAAAATTCCGCAATGACCTTTTTAAGTGAAATTCAGGAGCCTGCAAAAAATCCTAAGTTCCATAGATCATATCTCTGAAAATATTATGAACCAAGCTTTGAAGTTTTGCGATGATGTTCCTTAGGATTTCAGATTCTCACTCTAAAAATTTCAGCTTCTGATCCTTAGAAAAAAAATTATAGCGAAAATTCCACGATGACCTGTTTGGAGAACGAAACCCTAGAATCCAAAGCTTTGATACCAAATGTTGGGAAACCAACTCCAAAAATAGAAGAAAAGAGATATCAACGCCTTATAAATAAGCCACTTCGAGGGGACAACCTCCAATACATTACATGAACGAACAATTCTTGGATGATACAAATTACAAAACCTCCTTTCTATATATAGGAGTCCATGGAGCCACAATGTAATCCTAGTGGGGCCACAATGTAATCCTAGCCGACCTAACAATAATAATTTAAGGGCACAATAATAACAATACGAGGGTTACAGGGGTACAATAGTAACAATAAGGGGGTTACAATAACAACAATAAGGGACTATAATAGTAATATAGGGACCTAACACTCCTCAATTGTGCCTTTGGTGCCTTTATCTTCTTTAAAATTATTGCTTCTGACCTCTGTCGCTTCTTGCTCCTATTTCCTTTTTAACTCTGTGTTTTCCTGCATGTTCATCTCTTCTTGGTTTCCTCCCTTTGGCTTTTTTGGAACAATTGATTCATTTGAGGAACCTGTTTATGCATATGTTTCAACTACTTTGAAGGCATTATAATGGTTCTTAATTTTCTCTAAGTCCTTCCAAGAGTCCAAGGCATATGAAAACATGTATCTTAGCTTTTTGCAATGTTGCATGCATATACCTCTTGGATCCTAGAAATGGTATCCCATCTCACCAAACTTGAGGACTTTTAATTATGTAATTTTTTCCTTTGATTCCTTCAATCTCATAAGGCTGTATGACCCTATTTGTAGAGGGAAGATGGGCCATGGATATTTCTTTGATTTCAGCAATGATCCCGATAATACTATGTATAACTGGTATCTAACCTCCTACATAACCACCTTATCTTTCACAAACCATATGTCATGAGATTTGGAATTTTATACTACTCCAAATACTCTAATGAATGTTCCTTGAGATGATGTAAACAATTTGCGACATCTGCTATGGATTCCCTAGCCTTATCTATCATGTAGGGTGCCCCTATGCCGAATATAATTTGATATAACACTTAGATGAAATGCTCTATTATCTTTGTATACACCCCCCTGTAACTAGTTTCCCACAATATTTTTGAATATATGTGAACATGAGGTTTCTCTTTAGTCCGCTTCCACTCCATACCTAGAAATTTGTTCCTAGCATATATTCCATGTAACAAATAGGATGAACTATAAAAATATGATTACTTACCTTATGCGATGTTATTTTCCTTATCAACACATTTATGCAATTGCTCAGTTATGATTTCAGACCGATAAAAAATGGCTCCCTTGGGGGCACATGATGTATCATATAGACCCATCCTTCCTAAAAAAAAATGTGTTCTTACATCCATAAAGCCTATAACACATGGCCATTAGATATTGGTATACTTTCTTCAATGATTTGGTTTTGTAATTACCTAATCTTGCCACTAATTTTTAAGAATGTCCTTCGTGGATTCTCCAAAAATAGCATAAAATATTGAGTTGAGATATTCTTCAGGCTTTGGAAGCTTATATTACATGTGAAGATCATGAGCTTGATATGTGGAAAATACTTCTCCATTTACACTTATGACAATCATGCTTTGAGAGTTAATGTGTTGCAATATCCATCCTATGGTTTCTACACAAGGTAGCACTAGATAATGAAAATAAACCCTCTGGAATATGGATCTATTGATGTTAATTTATACCTCCTTTCATTCTAGATCCTTGGTAATTTCCTTCTTGGAAAAGTCCCTAAACACCTTTTTCGAGGTTAGAGTTATATATTTATCTACGAAACATGTTTTATCTGTCAATATTGGTACTTGAGGTTTCAAAATCTCCACATCACCTTTAATTTTTTCTTTCAACTGCTTCTCTTGCTAGTCCTTTCCTTGTAACTAGAGGCATGTTGTCAGTAGAAGATGATACATTGATATATTGAAGGCTTGAGGTACCTGTAAATTGAAATCATTCATCGAAAAATATACAAGATCAGTCCCTAAAATCCATACTTTAACTTGTTCAAATTGTGTGTAATATTTATTGCAGGGAAAAAATGTATTAGGTTTGGGTGTAAGCATAGATGTTAGAGACAAGTCTTAATCAGACTAAGAAATAAAAGTGTGCAACGTGCTAGCACTAGGGAGAGAGATCATGTAATAAGTGTAAGCACATGTGTTTGGGATAGGAGTTAGTGTGCCTATCAGCTACAATCATGGAATGCACTATCAAGGTGAGGTCATATGTGATGGGCACATGGCGCATAGTCTAGGGATATGGGTCGATTGCATTGAGTGTTGGAAGGGAATAATGCACTAAAGGAGCAAGGGAACATGTATAGTGTGTAGGAACATTTTCCAAATGTGAAGGAAATAAATTATGATCTAAGAGAACATAATGTGCCAACATTGGTTTGAAAGCCTGTATGTTGGCACTAGTGAAGTTCATAAGCACAAGGGTCTATGGGATAGGGATTATAAGTATACACTGCACTATCATAGGCTTGTGCCTCACATGTTTTATTCTGGCGCATGTGTAGTGACATAAAGTATTGATTTATGGCTATGGATCACGTAGGCACTCTCCAAGAGACTAGATTAGGATGGGTGAATAAAAAAAATGACTAAGTGTGGGAGGATTCATTGTTAGATAGGGTGCAAGAGAATTTATCTAAATGAAAAATCTTGAAAAGCACATACATATATCAATTTTATTCTTGAATAATGTGAAAGTTCAGGGTAACGAAGAGGGACAAAATACAAATTCAAGGAATTGAAACAAAAAAATCACTAGGGAAAATTTTAAGTGTGAACATGAGAGCTTACCCAAAAAAGAGCACACACACGATGGCAGATAGGAGTACCAAATATATGCTCAAAATATGCATAGATCTACTAATGAGACTAAATGAAATAGTGTAATGAGCACTCGGGGGGGTCGAATCTATATATAACCTGTCCACATGTGTGATTATTTGGGGTTTTGGAGTGCGCTCTAGTGCTAGAGAGTGCGCTAAGCAGTGTTTTTTTGTTCTTAAAAAGCGTGCTTGTGTTAGGCCTAAGAAGTGAGATGGAACTCATTTGAGAAAGCGTGCTTAGTTCGCCAAGAAAAGTGCGCTACAAAGAGAAGGTGTGCTAATCTTGTGAGGAACAAGTGTGCTAACACTTAGAGGTTTTAAAGTGAACTCAAATGACTTCAAACACTTAGGAGATCTCAAACAAGCCTTGGATGAACTTGACCACTTAGACATGAGGAGAAAATGATCAATAGGGGTTCCACAATTAGATGAAGTTAAAATTTTGGAGGATGGTTGTAGCAACTACAACACCAGGATATTTGGTTGAGGTCAAGTTTTGACCACTTAGACATGAGGAGAAAATGATCAATAGGGGCTCCACAATTAGATGAAGTTAAAATTTTGGAGGATGGTTGTAGCAGCTACAACACCAGGATATTTGGTTGAGGTCAAGTTTTACTAGTGCTAAAGGAATTTAGAGTAGAAAACTTCCAATTGTACTACACATTTCAGGTTTAGCCAAGAATATAATATATAGTAGTTGAATTGGTGATGTAAGTGTGCATACTATATTCGAGAAGGATTCATGTAAGATGGTTCATGGTGCAATGGTGTTGATGAGTGGTGTTTGGATTGGGGAATTGTATAATATTTCAGGTCATACAAACCCAAGTGGTTTCAATAATACAATCATTCCTAAAACCAATGGGTCAACCTCTTGTCTAGTTGACTTGATCATGTTGTGCCATTATAGGATGTGACACATTGGAGAGAAAGGACTTAAAATTTATGGAAAGCAAGGGTATGGTCGAAATCCATTCCTGGTAACTCTTTGGAAGTAAATTTATGTGAACAAATAATTTATGGGACACATAAGTACGTTAGATTCCCATCTAGCACTATAAGGGAAAAGCGATTTCTAAAGCTAGTTCATAGTTATGTATTTGGGCTAGTACTAGTACAGTCGCTAGGTGAATCCATATATTATGTTCCCTTCATTGATGATTTCTTCAAGATGACATGGGAATATTTCCTAAGGAAGAAGTTTGAGGTTTTTAATAAACTCTAGGAGTAGAAATCTCTTGTGTATAACTAGACATAAAGGAAGGTAAAGGTGTTGAGAATTGATCATAAAGGCGAATTATATGGTAAAGAGTTTGAGAAATTTTTAATTAGAATGGGAAATTATGCCAAATGACTACTAAATACACTCCTTAACAAAATGTAATCAATGAAAGAATGAATTCAACGTTGATCTAAAAGGCAAGAAGTATGCTCATGAGTGTAGGATTGACAGAAGAGTTCCAAGCAAATACAATCGACATTGCATATTACCTGGTGGATAGGTATCCATCATCAATGTTGGTCAATAAGACTCCACATGAAGTATAGTTTGGTAAAAATCCATCACTGACATATCTTAGAATTTTTGGTTGAGTCAATTTTCCATGTTCCAAAAAAAAATATGACAAAGAAAAGTCATAAGGAGGTCAAGCATAATTTCATTAGCTACAAGGATAGAATGAAATGATATAAAATATGGGATCCATTGACTAGGAGGAAGTTTCATAGTCAAGATTTGATATTTAGGGGAGTTAGGTGTATTTATAGGCTTGAAAAGACTCTAAAAAATGAGAAAGGAAAACAAAATCATTTGTTTGACTTGAAGTTAGAGGAAAGTGACTATGATGAATCAATTGATTCAGTCGAAGAGGTGGAATGTCAAACTCAGGTTCTAAGGAACTCTAGTTGATTAAGGAAAGAACCTACACAGTACACCCCACATAATTTTAAATGCGCTTTCATTTTATCTACTGCTAATGATGAACCTAGTGTAGTTGGGGAGATGATCAATTTAACATAGGGTAAAATCTAGTCGAAAGCCATGAATGAAGAAATGGATTCTTCACACAAAAATGAGACATGGGATTTGGTTAAGTTACCTAATGGGAGGAAGTTAATTAGTTGAAAGTGGGTGTTTAAGAAAACATTGAACATAATAAGTCAAGTAAAGAATTACAAGGCTTGAATAGTGGCAAAAGGATTTTCCCAACTTGAAGGAGTTGGATCTTTTATTTTTATTTTTTATTTTTTTATATTTCAGTGAGATATTTTCCTTTGTTGCAAAATTAAATTCCATTAGATTACTATTCCCTATGGCTGCAACATTTGGTCTATATATAGAACAATTGGATGTAAAGCTATAATTTTTTCATGGTGACGTGGAGGAAGAAATATACATGAAATAACCTAAATATTTTGTAGTAAAGGGAAATAAGAAGTTGTTCTACAAGCTAAGGAAATCCCTTTATGGTATAAATAAATCTCTTAGGACGTGGTACCAAAATTTTGACAGGTACATCCATGGATTGGGATTAGTGAGAAGCTGATCCGATCACTTTGTATATGTCATGTTGGAAGGAAAGTGTTTCATATATGTAATGTTGCATGTTGATGCCATGTTATTGGTTAGAAATGACATGGGTGCAATGAAGGAGGTGAAGATGTAGCTATCCTCCAAATTAAACATGAAGGATCTTAAAGCTACACATTTGGTTCTTAGGATGGAAATCAACATAGATCACACAACTAGGAAATTTTGGGCAAATCATAGGAATAACATTGAGACAATTCTAAAGTGTTTCAACATGCAAGATTGTAAACTGATGAAGGTACGAATTCCTACTGGGGAAATATTAACTGTTGATTAATGTCTAAAGACACAACAACAAAGAGCATGCATGAACTTTATTCTATATGCAAGTTCTTTAGGTATTCTAATGTATGCAATAGTCTACACTCTACCATATGTTGGTCATGCATAAGGAGTAATAAGTAGATACATGACAACACCAGCTAAAGAGCACTAGTCTCATGTCAAAAGAGCATACAAGTTTTTGCACGGCACAAGTGACCTTGAGATATTCAACTATGGAATACCTGAAGATGAAAATGAAACAACTATACAATTATTTTTCAATGTTGACTCAGTTAGTGATTTGGAAAAAAGAAGGTCAATTAACAAATATATATTCAACTTGTTCAGTGGAGCTATTAGTTGGATGAGTAAATTAAATTTGGTCATGGAACTATCAACAATGGAGGCCAAATCAATGAAAACCACTCATGCAAGCAGGGAAGCAATTTGGTTATGGAAACCATGTTTAGAGATTGAGTTTGCTCAACAAGCAGTATGGATAGGTTGTGACAACCACTGTGAAATATTCTTGGAAAATAAATCAACTTACCATTCAATGAAAAAGACATATTGATGTATAGTATCATTTCATTAGATACATGGTGGAAAGTAATAACATGCTACTAGTAATTCTAACAAATTATGTGGTTGTTAGTGAATTATTTTGGTGTAAAGAAGATTTGGGCCCAAGGCCCTTGTTTCACTAAAATCATGGTACTAATAGTTCATGCAAAAAATATAACAAGTGAGAGAATGCTAGGGTGTTGTATTCTTTATAAGTAATATTCATCAATTGGAGTTAAGATGATTGACATACTGGTCGTGTAATATGACTAGGAATGTACCTCAATAAATGTAGTCGGGGACAATAAACTAAGATAGGAATTTGTCAGGATGATCAAAGTTAAGTCGATGAGAAGACAAGTTGAAAATTGAGTTAATATGTCAATAGTCAAGTTGAGATAAGTTACATTAGTTGAAATTTACGGATAATTGATTAATCGATGGAAGTTGACAATCACCTAGTTGAAGGGATCATAGTAGGGCACATGTAAATATTAGACTGAGACTATTTTCCAAAGGGAAATTAATTATATGGGGGACTGGTCAGAAAAGGCTTAGGAATATTGAGATTCCCAGGATCTTTGCTAATGATCCTTAACCACCTTTACTAATTTTAGAACCTACAAATTAGGGTTTTATGTGCCTATAAATGGAGCATGACGTAAGGCTGATGATAGATGATGAATATCCACGATTGGTAGAGATGGCTAATGTATGAGCACATTGATATTAATTGTGAAAATAGGTAAACATCGATTGTAATATGGCTTTGATATTCGCTCGAGAATATAAGAGCAGTGAAGCTCAAAATTTGGTTGGTTTTCCTGGTCAAGAGTTTCTATGGTAAAATAAATATGTGTTGTGTGAATAGTTGTTGTTTTACCATTGTTTATTATATGTTCTTTAATTTATCTCATGTGCATTCAAAGGTTTATGTTAATTGATATTCTAGTTTGGTTTACATTTCTAGTATACTCTGCATTTGGACTTTGTTATATAAGCTATAATTTAGGCACCTTAAGCCCAACTCTCCCCTTAATTTGATGAGGTGTAGTAAGAGGAAGGAACTATCCATTTATGCCATCAAAAATATGTATTTTTGTGTAGTATGTATTTTAGGTAAATATGTCAAATAGACCACTTGTAGGCCAATTTATAACTTTTATTTAGCAGTGACTAAAGTTTTGACATATTTTCATAACTCTATTTCATTTTGTGGAAGGCCAGTAAAATTAGTGTAATGTGATCTTCTCTCACTTTGACACAACTTTTTTTAAATGGATACAAATTCTATTTTGGTGGAAATTTGGCTGTAAAATTAACATCTTTAAATTATTGAATGTGAATATATTCTTTCCATTAAATTATTTCTAACATTTTTTTTGGTTAAATCATACAAATGTTGGTTTCTTCTCCATGCCTTAATGAATGCTTCTTCATGGCATGAAACTTTAAATTGTGATGCTTCTTCATACCTTAAAAAAATTCATAATGAATAAGTTAATATATTATTATTATTGATATATCAAACCATAGCCCCACTTAACCAAGCATACATTCAAAGTCACAAATAAAAGCGTCTTAAGAAGATCATAAACCTACCCATTACAAACCAAGAAATTTCTTATTTTTCTTAAGATTTGATAAAATAAATTTTTCCATATGTGACGATGATGATGTTTAACATTCATTGATAAACTAAATTTGGCTTTAATGAATGTTAACCATCATCATTATCACATATGTAGAGGATATTTCTTATTGAAAGTGTTCAATTAAAATGTAGAGGATATATCTAGTGTTCAATTCAACTATATAAGAGGATATTTATTATATATATCAAATGTTTAATTCAATTAACATGTGATATTTTTTATTGGAAGTGTTTAAATCAATTGTATGGGGATATATCCTCTTACAACAAGGGATTTGGTTTGTTGTATATGTTATTTGGGAAAAAATAACATTTGGTCCTAAATCATCACTTAAAACTACTTCTAATTGTTTAAGAGTTTGGCTTCATATGGCATAAGAAAATAAGCTAACGACCCAAAATAAATAAACACATGGAAGTTGAATGACCCAATAATCTTATCATACCATGAGTCTTTCCTTCCATTTTTATACAAAATAAATATGGTAAGAATCAATATAACAAACCTTTCAATGAAGTGTCCTCTTGAGAGCCATCTAACTCCATGGATTTGAAGAGTTTTAAGTTGCATAAATCCCTATAGAGAAATAAGTTGATTATTTATTTTAGTAGAATTTTGCACTCAAGAATATATCTTATTTACCAATTTATCATCAAATAATATTTAGATAATATTTTGGAAGTATTTGATGCAACTAAACCTTCACGATGGTAAATGCAATGAACTCCTACAAGATTAGGTACATCCTTTTCTTAAAAGTAGCATAGTCATTTTCAATGCCAACCATTGATGAAGCACCATTTGCGGAAATTTTTATTGATCTCCAATTTGGAAGGCCTATTGCTTCCTTTAAGTCATTGATTGCACCATATATTATTTTCCCTCTTCTATCACAAATGTTTACGAGCTTTCAAAATTCTGAAATTAGAGGTTCTAAGTCATTTAAATTTAGAAATGTGGCAAGAAGGTGTTTTTTTAAACTTGATTTGTACTTTTATCTAGCATAATGAAAATAATGAGTATCCAACATTCCTATAGTTTGTATCACTTCAAGATACTACGATAATTAGAAAAAATGATTTTTCACAATGATGTGATTGTATATGATGTTTAGTTTTTATTATTTTGTGTATTTGGTGTTTGTAAGGACATTACAAACAAGCAAAAGGATTCATATTTAAGAGGGGAAAGTCTTCTTGTACAACCCAATAAAATAATTTCATAGTTGTGACGTCTCTCGTCTTGTTCCTATCATCAATACATGCTATGTGTTTCATACTAGGTTTTGTCTTCTTTCATTTCCATATATTCATTTTGCTTGTGAAAGATTATATACACTTGAATTGGTGTGACCATCTAGTGAGGTAGGGAAAGAAATCCAAAGTCCCCATAGTCTTATTGCCTTATGTGTTTCATAGTATATGCATTTAATAGCTTTACTTTTCCTTCATGTGTTGTCTCTCTCAACCACTTATACTTAGGTTTCCATTCCTTATGAAACTCTCATTTTATTTTTCTTCTTTTGAGTAACAAGTTCTCCTCCTTGAATCTCTTCAAAGAATTCTTCATTATACCCCATTATATCTATGCCCTCATTCAAATAAAAATGATTTTCCTTAATATTGAAAGATGAAACTTGTGATGTAATACATCATTTATAAAATGATGAAACTTGTGATGTAATACATCATTTATAAAAAAAAATTGGTAGAAGGTTGGTTCTTGTTTATTTGAGACATTTTTTGACATAATCTCTATATAGTAAAAAAATTATTTTATATTTCATGTTCTATTTTCATCCTAAGCTAGGATGCCACAAAATCAACCAATTTGTATGCAAGAAAATTAAGGGAAATCAAATCCATAACCAAAATGTTAATATGGTCATAGTCAACTATCTAGGCTTAAAAATGCTTCAATGGGAGTGATAAAACTTAAAATTAGAAGGTGATATTTATGATCCTTAAAGGAATTATATATATATATATATATATATATATATATATATATATATATAGATTAAATAATTACAAAACCCCTTATTAATGAACTATACTTAAATAACCCTTAATACAAGGGAAATCAAATCCATAACCAAAATGTTTATAAGGTCATAGTCAACTATCAAATCTTAAAAATGCTTCAATGAAAGTGACAAAATTGAAAATGAGAGTGATAAAATTGAAAATAAGGTGATACTTATAGTCCTTAAATGAATTATATATATAGATTGAATAGTTTAAAAACTCTTATTATTGAATTATACTTAAATAAATCTTAATATAATTTGATTATGCAATCTATAATATATATATATATATATATATAATAATGTCAAATATATTTTATAATTAAAATATCTTTCAACTTCATTTAAAAAAAAATAATTTCTACTTTAATAAAAAATAGCATAACTAATATTTCATAACCTCACCAACTCAAAAATATAAATGAAAAGAGAAAAGGGCCCATTCTAAATAATATTAAAAAGAAGAGAAAACAAACAATTAAACTACATGGGCATCTAGTAGATGTAGTGATCTCAAGCCATAAAACTTAGCTTTCCCAATGGGCATTATGTTTGTGATTATAAACTAAATGCATTTTGAACATGAAGTTGTGTTTAGAAATTGACGTTTTATGAGAGATGAAATAATATATAGTTTGCAAATAGAAATTTGAATTGGGGCAAATTTTACTTCTGCAAAGAAAACTATTACAGTATTATCTCCTACAACTTCCCAACTCTTATAAAGGTCACCTCCCCTTTTCCTCGAGCCACACAATCGCAACTTCTACAAGTAAAGCATTAATAGAATGGGTTGTTTTAAGGAATAAATGTGAAATCTGCAAATAACATCAGTATGACATCTCTTTTTAAGTGAATAATGGCAATCATGTCACTCATATAGCCCATTAATTTTATCTACCCATCTTTAATGTCAAATTTCAAATTGGCTACTCTATCGTATTTCATATTTATAGCCTATTATTACTTTCATTTACCCATTTTTAATGCTAGATTTCAAATTCAATCTTTTATTTAATATTTTTATATGTATATGTCTAATATAATTATATAGCTTATTATTTATGGTTATATGAAGAAGAAGAAATTATTTTAATGTCCATAAGGTTAAAGATAGCTTATAAGAGAGATTGCTTCTTTATCTGGCTCTTGTATTCAACCTTTTTGGTGTGAAGTTTCACAATAAATTATTCCAGCTTCTCGACTAACCCCTCACTGAATATATTATCCCAAGAGCTATCTGCCAAAATATATGCATAACTTTATCGGTTGTCTTTGAAGGTCTCACAATCTAAAATGAAATGTTTTTCTATTTTTCTTTCCTCCCACACTTCTTTAGGCATTTTCCAGCGCCCTGTTTCACAACGGAGTTGATGAGAAATTTTCCTTAATTGAGCAATAAGAATTTTGGCTCTCCAAAAAATATTGACCCCTATGTACGTTTTTTGTTGTTGATTATGAGTGAGATTAAACTATTCAATATAACACATTTTCTTTCTCCCTAGCTCCTTCTACCAAGTACATTTGTGGAACTTATCCATAACAAAATATTCTATCTCTTTACTGTTTGTGAGACACATGCTCAAGAAAATGTCTCATTTTCTAAACCATTTGTTATTTTGCCACATCCAAGTCTTCTTTATTTTGCATACTATGTCATTAAACACAACCTTAGGCCATTTGCTCTCTTCCATTTGCTGGTTTTTTAAAATACCTTATGACCCACACCATAGCAATTGCTTCAATAAGAGCAACCCCTGTTTCACTTAACAAGATAGCTTAAAGAACTGCACTTTTAATTTTGAATTTTCTTGTAATGAAACGCTTCTGAATTTTCTCAATTTGTTTCCATTGCATGTCAGATGTACTGCTGGCTCACAGTTAACAGTGTTACCGATGAAATAGGTAACCGCACTGTTACCTACTTTTTTTTGGTAGCATAAAAAGCACTCAATTTTGAAAAGTGGTGATGCAGAATCACCTTTTTTTTTTTTTGGAGCACATTTTCGACACTCTAATATTTTTATTTATGAAGTATAAATATTTGTTTTAAAATGTTAGTGATTTTCATGCTAATTTTGAAACGTATTGATGCGGCATCAACTTTTTTTTTTTTTAGAGTGGTGATTTTCATGCTAATTTTGAAACGTATTGATGCAGCATCAACCTTTTTTTTTAGAGTGGTGATTTTCATGTTGGTAATAAAACACAAAACTTATATATATATATATATATATATATATATATATATATATATATATATATATATATATATATATAAAAAATATAAAAACAATAAAAATGTAAAAAAAACAAAATTAACTCGTAAAAATAAAAAAAATTAAACAAAAATAAATTAAAAAACAAAAAAAAAACAAAAATATTCAAAAATTATATCAAAAGAAATGACAAAATTTGAAAAAAAAAAAACACATAATTTAAAAAAAAAAAACAAAAATTAACCAAAAAAATTTAAAAAAAAAACATCAAAAACATTTTTTTCTAAGTTATTAAAAAAAAACCATATAATTTTAAAAAAAAAATTAAATAGAAAATTTAAAAATAATTAAAATTACAAAATTAAAATTTAGATTAAAAAAATAAAATACAAAAAAGAAAAAAATTAAATTTAAAAATTTAAATTAAAAAATAATAATAATAAGCAAAAAAAATACAAATTTTAAACTTAACCAAAAAAAACAAATTTAAAAAAGAACAAAATTGAAAATTGAAAAAGAAAATTTAAAAAAAAAAATTAATATATAAAAAATTACATTATTAAAAAACAAAAAAGAAAAAACCACTTCAGTGTAATTAAAAAACAAATATCCATAAATTTACCGTTTTTTTTTAAATGAAACAATTTATAAATTTTGAAAATGAAAAACTAAATAAATTAAAAAAAAAATTAAATTAAATTAAAATTTAATAAATTTAATAAATAAATTTTAAATTTTAAAAAATAATTAATCTAAAATATTAAATTAAAAAAAAAAATTTAAAACAATTTAAATAAAAAATAAAAAATTTGAATTAAAAAAAAAATAATTTTAAATTTTTTGAATTTAAAAAAAAATCAAATTAAAAAAAATATTAAAAATAATAAAAAAAGAAATTTTTGATCGTGGTGGTGCCGCCAATCCTCCTGATTTAAATTTTTTAAATTTAGTAAATTTTTTATTTTTATTTTTAAATTTATTTGAATTTAATAATTTTTTTTTTTAATTTTTAATTTTTTATTATTATTTTTTTAATATTATCTCTCTCTATATATATATATATATATATATATATATATATATATATATATATATTACAGAAACGGTTATGAGATATATTAACTACTGGGTCTAAATGCCAGATTTCGGGTTACAATGAGAGGGAGAAGGGCCCAGGAAGTATCAATAGCTAGAAGTGCTATGAGACTTGTGGACAACTTCCAGCTCTTTTTGACTACAATTATGCACTCGATTTTTGTGATTTCCCCTAGCTTAAAAATACAAACAAATTGATTCAATAGCAAGCAGTAAAACATTTAAGCTGGCAGATTATGGAATTGGATCCCATGTTTCGTCCTCGTCTCGAATTATTGCTCCAGCAGAGATGAGGACAACTTTATTTGCTTCAAGGTCTGCTTCTTTGTTGTTGTCTCTCAACACATGATAGTAGCTCAACTTTTTAAACAATTTCCCCAAAATTATGATTCTGGATATCAGCCTTGCCAATCTAAGATCCGGGGGGGAGGAGTTTGTCACCATAATTTTGATTATCACTTGGGAATCCCCAAAAACATTAACCTCCTTGATTTCGAGATTCAAGAGCGATTTAAGGCCTTGAAGGAGGGCCAGAGCCTCTGCTTGAATGCTGGAGTTGATCCCCAGACCCCATGCAAAGCTGTGGATCAAAACACCTTCAACATTTTTTACAATACCTCCTGCTCCAGCCCTTCCTGGGTTACCCTTTGATGCCCCATCAAAGAAGAAAGAGTGCACCTGTTGCTTGGAGATCCATTCTTGAAACTCAGCATTGTTCTTCCCCCTTATTTTCCAATCTTCAATGAGGGAAATGTTGCTGGTGGCTTGAAGAAATTGCAGGTTTAGGGAGGTACCCCAGACTGAATCTAATTGAGTGAGATTTGAGGCATCTTTTTGATTATCCAAGCTCTCCTTTAACTGGAATTTTATCTTGGTCGCCACCACCTTGACATCATACTTAGTATCTCTAAAGATTCTGCTGTTTTGCTCAAGCCAGATCTGCCAGCAGCAGATTTTGGGGAGGGCAGACCACGCCTTTTTTATCACTTTGTTTTTGGGTGGAGGACCGGGGTAACTGTTCTGCCAATTTGCAAAAAGATTAGGAATAGAGGAGGGAAGGACAAAATTGGGGTTCCAGTAATCCATCAGCTCGCTCCAAACCTGCACAGTGAATTTACAATTCAAGATCAAGTGTGTGGCACATTCCACATTTTCTCTGCACAATGAGCACCTGGGCGGACCATGGAAACCTCGTTTCTGCAGTTTGTCATCTGTAAGAATTTTCTTGTGGCAAAGAAGCCAACAGAACATGTCGATTTTAGGCAGAGAGTGTAGACGCCAGATCACAGTCCAAGGGGCAGGGTCCGGGGGGACGTGAGGCCTCAAGGAGAGCTTTGCGTAGCCTTGGGCTACCGTGTAACCTGCAGCCAGTGAACCCCAGCCACGCGAATATCTTCTGCACAGATGAATGGGGGCAATACCGTTCAGCATGGAGCGAAGACAATTGCAATCCTGAAGGAGCTCCGGAGGCACGTCAAAGAAATTCTAGCCTGCCCAATGCGTCCCATCCCACGTGGAGATATCCCACAACGTAGTTTTCCCAGCAGAAGTCAACCAGCAACGAATCACATTCAAAGAGGAACAGTCACCAATTGGATCACGACCCAAAATACTATCTGTCCAGATATTTATCTTCTTACCGTTTCCAGGAATCCAAAAGGCGTTGGAGCTGATCAGGGGGGCAGCTTTGGAGCAGAGTCTAGCAAAGGGAGAGACACCTTGGGGGAGAGGACCATCCAGGCATCTGAGTCTCTTGCCTTTAAAATATTTCTTCCAGAGTGCTAATTGGGCCCAGCAAGGCTTGGGCACAATGATTCTCTAGAGTAGCTTGGCTCCCATGGCTATGTTCTGAAGAGAGAGATTCTTGAAGTTTAGCCCCCCCTCCCTCAGCGGTTTGGAGACAGTCTCCCAGTTAACCAAAGGGAATTTCCTCTCATTATGTTTGCCCCCCTTCCAAAAGAAGTTTCGAATATGCTGTTCCATTTTCTGAAGGATGCCAATTGGGGCCAATAGAACAGAGAACTGAAATAGGGGAAGACTGCATAGGACAGCTTTGATGAGGACAGACTTGCTCGCAATATTGAGCCAGGTGAGCCCCCAAGCCTGGAGCTTATTTTTGAATTTTTCCACTTGGGGGAGCCAATCCTTACTATAGGCCCTCTTGAGGAAGATAGGAAGCCCAAGGTATTTGAAAGAAGTCCAAGCTGGAGAGGCTGCAAAGCCAAAACACCTTGCAATGGAATTGAGCAAGCTGGGAGGAGTATTCCAACTGTAAATATGGCATTTCCCCTTGTTGAGGCTACTTCCCGACACCATACAATATTCGTCTATAGCTTTTTAAAAGCTGTTGGCTGAATGTAGTGTTGCAGCCCCCAACAGCAAAGTATCATCGGCGAAGAGGGCGTGGTTGATGCTTTTAACTCCTCTGGCAATGCAAAGCCCTGTGATCTCCTGCTCTTGCATTTTCTTGTTTAGATAGAAACTGATAACGGAGGCCTGGAGGACAAACAGAAGGGGAGAAAGAGGGCAACCCTGTCTTAGTCCTCTTGAGGCTTTGAAGAATTCCGCTGCTCTGCCATTAACAAGGGGAGAAATCCAAGGCTCTGAGATACAGGCCCGAATCCAGTTTATAAAGTTCTCCCCAAATCCAAATTTTTTCAGAACATTCAAAAGGAAACAATGCCTGACTCGATCGAAGGCATTGGCTAAGTCCAGTTTGACAACCATACCTCTTTCCTTACGCTGTTGGCTTGAGAGAATTTCCTCTTGAACCAAAATGAAATTGTCCACTAGATGTCTACCGTGAATAAAGCCCCCTTGATTTTCAGGAATGATTGTGGGGAGAAGATATTTCAGCCTGTTTGCTATTACTTTGGTGATCAACTTATAACCAATATTACAGAGAGAGATGGGGCAAAATCTGTTGAAGGAATTGGCGCCTTTCTCCTTGGGGATGAGAGCAAGGAACGCAGAGTTTGTGCTACCTCCTAATTTCTGACAGTCTTGGGATTTTTGAACCATTTTGTAGAGATCTTTTTCCACAATGTACCAACAGGATTGCAGAAATCTGGCGATGAATCCATCCGGTCCTGGTGCTTTGTCAGGATCCATGGCAAAGAGAGCATTCTTGACCTCAGTCTTGGTGACTTTTGCTTCTAGAAGATGGTTCATCTCAGCAGAGATTGAAGGGGGGACCCAGTCCAGAAGATCAGAATTTTGAATCAGATTCGCATCCTCACTGTACAACTTCTGGAAGTGAAGAAACGCTGCTCGTTTAATGCTTGCAAAATCTTTATGATTGGAATTGTCATCCTTAATCTCAGATATGGTGTTGAAGCATTTTCTGGCTTGAGTTTGATTGTGAAAGAAAGAGGAATTTCTGTCTCCCGCTTTAAGCCATAGACAACGAGACTTAATCCTCCAAAACTCTTCTTCTGCCAGGCAGGCTTTGTGGAAGTGCTGTTGGAGTTGAATCTCCTTATCAAGGATTTCTCTAGTTACATATGCCTCTTCCGAAAGCAAGTGGGCATTCGCTCCAGTGCACAGTTCAAAGTATCCTCCAATATTATCCCGTCAGTTGCCTCTGATTATAAACTAGTAGCCATTGATCTTGACTCCTTAGAAAACTATGGGCCTCTCCCATTCAGGTACAATCAGCTATGGAGCAGCAGTGAAGAGGAAAAACATATATATATATATATATATATATATATATATATAATTTCAATTAAAATTGTGTATTTAAAATTATATATATATATATATATTTTTAATTGAACTTAATATTTTCAAATTAATTTGTTTTTTATTTTATTTTTTATTTAATATATTTATTTAATTTATTTTTTTCAATTTTTCAATTTTAATTGATTTTTAAAGTTTTTTAACTTTTTATTTTAAGAATGTTTTTTTTTTAATATTTTAAAATTATTTTTTATTTCAAAATTTATTTGTTTATTCATTTATTTATTAAAATTTAATAATTTTTTTTTTAAATTTAATTTGTTATTTTAATATTAACATTTTTTATAAATTTAATAAAATCTAATATATATTTTTAATTTAAGTTTATATATATATATTATTTTTTATAATTTAAATTTAATTTATTTTTTTAAATCTATTTGTTTTTTAATATATATATATATATATATATATATATATATATTTATTTTTATATATTTTAAATTTAATATTTTTATTGTATTTTATTTTTATTTTTTATTTTTAATTAATTTTTAATTTTTTTACTTTTAATTTCAATAATGTTTTTTTTTTTTAAATTTTAATTTTAAAGTTTTAAATTTATTAAAATTTAATATATTTATTTAAATTAAATTAATTTTTTTTTTTTAAATTTTTTTCTAATTTAATAAACATTAAAAAAAAAAAAAAATTTAATTTCTATATTTTATTTTTTATAATTTCTTTCCTTTTTTAATTTTTAATTTTTTTTTTTTTTTTTTTTAATAATTTTGTTTTGTTTTTATTTATTTTTTTTATTTCTATATATTTCGAAATTTTAATCTTTAAATTTTTTTCTTAAATTTTAGGTTTTTATTTTATTTTTTTGAATTAAAATTTTTATTTTGTTTTTATTTTTATTTTTTTATTCATATATATTTTTAAATTTTAAGCTTTAAAATGTTTTTTATTTTTTAAATTTTAGGTTTTTTTTAATGTTTGAATTTTAAAAATTAAAAAATGTTATTTCTATTTTTAAAAATGTCAAAAATATGACAATTTTTTTTTTTTGTTATTCCAACATCAACCGGTTTTGTTTTGAGGGTGTTTTTTCAATCCTTTTTTCAAGAAACAATTTTGTTTTTAGCATAATTTTATAAAATGTTGAAATTTGACCTTAAAAAAAAACCAAGTGCGTTCTGGAATACACTTTTTTTTTGTTTTTGGGGTGTTTTTTCATGTTTTTTGAGTCTTTTTGGGTTAGAGTTCCCGTTTTGAGGTCAGGTTACCTATTTCATCGGTAACAGTGTTAGTTCACAAATGCAGAGAATCACCAAAATCTTTAAAAGCCCAAAAAGAGTGAGAGTAGTTTTCCAGGTCCATAACTCTACCTCTCTACACCTATTTTGAAAAGCATAAACTGATTTCCAACCCCCCAAAAGTCTTTTCTTTCTACATCCATCCCAACTTAGATTTCTGCTGAAGTCAATTCCGAGGTATTTGTAATCGGACTTGCTTTAGTTTTATTGATATTGACTTACATCCCCACACTTCTACAAAAATGCTCAAGGGAAAGTAAGTGCTCTTGTAAACAAAGAGCAGATTTAGCAATCATAATAAGGTCATCTGCGTACAAAAGAAGCCTTATAAAATTTTTTCCCAAATGGATAGTATCACCCCCTTGCGAATTTAGCCACTCTTCAAGCTTGTCGATATATAAACCAAAGAGGGTAGGAGACAATGGGAAACCTTGTTTGACCCTGATATTGGTTCTAAAACTTTCATAAATTCTTGCTAAATTTCTAATTTTGAATTTTTACCTCTTCATACAACCTATGCACAACTGCTCTCAAATGCCTAGCAACCCCAAGTTCCTCCATTATGTGCCAAAGCTTATCCCTAGGAACCATGTCAAAGGTTTTTTTGAAATCAACAAAGAAAAAAAAGAATTCTTCCTTTTTCTCCCAAACTTTTTCAGTGATGTACCTTAAAGTTATACCATGATCAACTGTGGAATTTTTAGGTCTAAAATATTCTTTCCCTTTAACATGTTTATCTCTATCTTTTGCCAACCTGTTGATTTTATTGTCTAACATGCTTTCAAATAACTTTGAAAACAAGGGGTTTATCATTATGGTCCTATAACTGGAGGGATTATTGAAGTCACCACTCTTGAAAAGAGTATTACCAGACTAGTTCCAATATGTGGGAACCCCTGTTGTAAGATGTTGTTGAAAATTTTTGTAATGTGAGGTGCAAGAGTTTTTAAGCCCCACTTTAGATACTCTACTTAGAGTTCATCTAACTCTTTTGATTTTCTAACACCCACCTTCTTGATACCCATCTCTACCTCTTGCACCTTGAAGAGTTTTGTATCAGTGTTGACCAAGGGAGGAGGTTCAACCTTGGGATCATGCTCATAAAGTTGTCTTGCATAGTCAAACCATTTAGAAGCTGCAATCAATATATATATATATATATATATATATATTTAGTTTGCATCTTTCTCAGTTGGAGCTCATTCCAAAATAATTTGGGTTTTTTTTTTCCCAAGAAAGATTAGTTCTTCTCTCCTTCAAACCATGAAATCAACCTTTTTCTTTCTTAATATCTGCTTGTAAGTGTTGAAATTTATGTTATCCTTGTTTCACTCTTTCCACATTCTCTTTGCTTTTTTTCATTCCTCATCAAACCAAGAATAATAACCGTAAAGAAATTTGTTTCAGACTTCTTAATTTTTTTCTCTTTTGCACTGCAAGTGTGCTTTGAATTAAATGTGTTAATTCATGACTATGTATGTGGTGAAATGGGATTTTCTCCTTCTAGAAGAGCCTCTCTAGCTCTATTTTGAATGTATTACAATTTTCCAGAGTCAAAAGAATTTTTCCCATTAGAATATTTTTTTGAACACACTAGGTTTTTGACCCTAACCGCTTCTTTTCGGACCAAAAAAACTTAAATAAATTGGCTTGTGATCTGATTTTAAGTCCCAAAACTGATCTCCAATCAAAACTTCCTCCATTTACACTTTATCTTGTTACTTACATTTATAATTTTTAATATTAGATTTCAAAACCCTTTTAAAATTAGATTTGAAATTCAATTTATTATTTAATAATTTCTATATCTATATGTGTAATATGGTTATATATGATGTTCAAGTGAGATAAAAACATGTGAATACCTACCGATCTAATCCTTAGGCCCCATGATATCACTCATCCACAATCTTTAGCAATGATTTCACTGGTGGTTGGGATGCTGAGTTCGAGGCCTTTAATATATTTATGAAATGGTGGACGCCACTTTGGCCCACCACTTTGGTGTATTTTGAGTGGTTAAGGAAATGTTGTTTGGTAAGTGTAAATATGAATTATAAATAGTTGAAAGGAAAAAAATATTTAATTTTGTTGATAATTATTTTTTAAAAATGTGTAATTTTTTTATTATGTAATATGGAGTAGATACATGTTTTTTAAAAATAATATTGATGTTATAATTTAGTAAAAAAATATATAATTTATTTAATTCTTAATATTTTAATATATACATAAAATAATTATTATTTTAATATTTTTAACAAAATAATTAATATTTTAATATTTTTAATATTTTAATATTTTTAACATTTTAATATTTTTAACAATCTCAAGTATGGATGCCTAATAGATAAAAAATTAACCTGGATTAAAAAAAAATTAACATTATTATTATTATGCCAAAAGAAATAAAATACATTTACCTGATATACATATAAATATATAATATTTATTTTAATATGATGAAAATAAACAAATTTAATATAATAATTTTTAAATGTTAAAAAATAATATTATATCATGAAAAGATTGAATATCTTTCAGAACCAAAATATAAATGAAAAGAATGAATATTTTTTAGAATCAAAATATAAAAAAAATTGAAATTATTTCACTAAAATAAATTTATACATCATTAATAACATTATTAATGGTTTGAGAGATACAATATTTACTGAAGTTTCGCAAATAAAATATCAAACTAAAAAGTTCTAGAATGAGTGACCTCTAAAAAAATGCTAATTACTAGCAAAAATAATATCTAACTTAAATACCATTCATAAAAATTTAAACCATACTCATTAAAACAAATACAATTCATAAAAATTTGAACACATGCTCATTGAAAGAAAACATAAAATGCATCATAGGGTTTCCTCAGTTCCTTCCAAACGGAGATCCACATTTTTTTCAGAAATTGTAAATACTTTATGGTTGTCGTATAGGCGTTGGAGCGTTGTTTGAGACTCTGAAGTTCTGCTCACTTTGAGATTTTGTTCCCAAAAATTTGAAGTGTTAATGCTACGAACATTTTTCACTGGGAACAAAAAGCATCAACCATAAAATACATCCTTCAAAAAATACAATACAGCGGAGATTGATAGACGAAATTAATGAAATTTTAGTAGAAGAAATACTTTGCTGCTCCATACTGTAGATTGCCACAATATAAAATCTGTTTACAATTTGACTGTATAGAAATACTAATTGCTGGAATATAATCCAATGCACCTATTAAGGGAGGGGAATACTGTGTTTCTAAGACCAGGAATTTCAGCAAATTACAAGTCAGTGGTGCCTAACAAGAACAGTTTTTGAGAGGGTCCATAACATGAGAGAAAGCTCCAAAACAAATATTCCATAAATGAATCCACGATCCACTGCAAAGCCATAGATGGTGATGCTGCCTTTACAGTGCTGGAAATATGTCACTGCATGCACAAATCTCATGGCATAAGTATAATAAAAAATAAAAAATTAACTGAATTTTTTGGTTGCAGATTTTGTGATATTTTGAAAATTTGGTGATGAATGGGAGAAAAGCCAAACAGTTCAATTAACTTCGATCACATTTCTAAATATTCTATCACATTTTTCAAATATTTTAAAATTTATTATAGTAGTTCAGGTAAACTGGATTTCGTTAGTGATTTTTGAGCTCCAAGTTTATGAAAACTTATGAAAACTTTGTACATTGTATTCCACTTATTTAAACGTGGAAAGATTCTATGTAAATTGATCCTGGCGACCATTGGAATTCCAAGCCAGAGTCTTTTTTGCAAAACACATAAAAACATCTAGAAATTGCTGTTTCATAATAGACACCATTACATTGCTTAAAAATCTAACGACAAAAAAAAACCAATTTACATCTTTTAAATAAACTATATTCCACATAATACTAAAAAACCTATCACATTAAACTTTACCCTCAATTTATCACGAAAAATTAACAATACTATATGGTTATGGGTTCTTACCTAAGGCCTGCCGCTTTAAATAAGAACGCAAGTTTGATTTCATTGGTCTCTGCCCAGCAACGGACATGGTATTACAGGCTGCTTCCAGGTCTTCGTTGGAGTCTACATGTAGAATTGGAAAAGTATGGTTTGATAATACTCCTCCTTCCACATGATTGTTTGAAACATCGAATGGTGGTTCGATACAGGAAGCCATAGCATGCCAACTGCTAACAAACGATACTATTCGTTGGGCTGTATGGCTTATCTTTGCGGCCCCATGTAAGCACAACACAAAGCCAATGAGCTGTGTAGCTGAGCAGACCTGACCAAAATTGATTGCAACACTGTCAAAATACATTAAATATTGCAAGTGAATTTGAATGTAGATTTTGGTATATTAAAATTGGAATGTAGATTCTGGAATATTTTGAAAATTTGATGTACAATATGAAATTAATAATTTTCAAAATATTTTAAAATTTGGAATTTAGACAAAGATAATAGTGTGGGTGGAGTGTATATGGTTTCTTTATGTTGATAGCATATTCCAAGAATATTTCGAAATCTGATAATCAGTAGAAGCCAATTATTTGCCTCTTTTCTTGATAGTCAAATTCTTGAATATTCTTAAAATCTACAATCAACATAAATGATGTTTAGCATTAGTAAATAACTTGGATTTCTTAGACCCAAATCTATCTTGAGTTTATGTTGATGGCTGATTCTCCAAATATTTAGCAATCAGACATGGGTGCAGTCAAATAATTAATGGCTACCATGTTTATCTGATTTCTAAATATTTGGCAACTGGCTGACATGGGTGACCCATGTCAAATAATTGACAACAACCATGTTTGTCTGATTGCCATGGGTGAGGTCAAATAATTGACAACAACCATGTCTATCTAATTGCCAAATATTCAGAGAATCAACACTCGACATAAAGATACCTCAAATCTATGCTAACCCTAAAAAAATCATCCCATGGTGAATGTTTTCTTACCGCCAAATCTCCAACCTTGGAGAAACTTACAGCCTCTGAATGAGCAGTTACTATGAACAAGGAAGCGAATTGGCTTAGAGTAACTGTAAGAAGCGATGACAGTAGAAAAAGTCGGAACCTGTGACTCATAATAACTAGCTGCTCACGTATTCTTATGTGCTCCTTCAATATGGCAGAGTGCTCGGGAGTGGCTTCGAGGAGCTTATAAAATCCTCTGAACCGAAGTATCTGCAGAGAACAAGTGAGTTTGAACAGGACGCACATCAGCAAGAAGTTGGCAGCTCTGTAGACCCAAGAGAGCATCATCAAGAAACACACGATAATGTTCTTCGCCAGCCGATTAGAAATGAAGGGTATGTCTACTGATGCATGACTGAACCATAAAATTTTATGGATGAGCTCCACGACGAAGCAGGGAAGGAGAACCTTAAGCAGCAGTCCAAAGGCATCCTGCATTTATTCAAGGTCAACATTCAATTCTATATGTTGGGTGAACATTCAATTCTATATGGAGTACAACCATAAAAATTATTGCCAATCCTCCAATCTTATTTCTGGGAAGTGAGTGCAGATCTTATTCCAGAAATATACTTTTAAGTTTTTACCATATATTTTAAGCAAACATAGAAGCACCATTTAAAATCCGCAATATTGTTTTGAAGTAAATAGAAGCCTGCAATGGCACTACTCTAATCACGGTTCACAAACTGCTTTTTGGAATAATTTTTTTTAGGTTGACACAAATCACTGTTCACATATTGCTTTTTAGAATATATATATATATAAAGTTGATACCATATTTATATATGATTATAATTTCCACTCACATGCTTTGAACCTGGAATCTCAAGTTTTTATTATGATTATAATTTTCATTCACAAAGCTTTAAACCTGGAATCTCTAGAACCAAAATCCTAATAAGTGTTCCAAAATTCTAATAAGACATTTTTTTAAAACATAAATATTGAAGATAAAAATATATACACAAATAAAATCCTCACTTTATCATTATTTACTATACATAAAATAAAAATGAAAATGTATAATTTTGAAGAAATATTTAACACAAATGAATTAATAAGATTCAAGGATATCATTATATTTTACATATATGTTTTCCAAATTAACTACATTCTATGTGATTGAATGAATACATTATTGTGATCAAATATTAGAGAATAAAGTAAAACAATTTAAAATTGAATATAAAATTGTTGTAAACAGTTAATTATATTATTAATTATTTAGATATAATTATTTATGGAGATTTAGATATAATTATTTATTAAGGTGTAATGGTGAGGAAGATGTATTTTTTTAAGAAATTATAAATGCAAATTTAAAGAAGGCATTTTGAACAATTAAATCTCTATTAAAAAAGATAATTTAGTTTATAAATAAAAGCCTTTTTCATATCTAAATATTGTTTCAATTTTTTACTAACAACGCATCATTCATATTAAATATGATAAATATCAAAATAGACTTATCAATACCATATACTCAAAGAACCATAACTAATTTTAATATGACACTTGTTCATATGATTTTTTTTAGTTAATTAATTTAATTAAAAGAGAAAAAGTACATAATTACTTTAAAGATAAATCTCAACCTTTGTTTTGTCAATGCTATTATAAATATTCTAGAAAATTAAATCTAAGCTAATAATTATTGATTATTAAATTAAAATTATTAAATCCCTATTACAAAATAAATATATCTATAAATCTATTTAATTCTACATTTCACTAACAAGAAAATAAAACACATATTTAAGATAAATAAATTAGAATTTTTTATATCAATTTTTCTAATATTTCAAGAAATTAAATAAAATTATTTAAACCACTTACACACCAAGTTTAATATATTAAAACAATAATATTAAATAATAATATCAAATTATTAAAACAATTTATAAAACAAGTTTAACATAATTAAAAATAATATTAAATAACAATATCCATACACACACACACACACACATATATATTTAATTTCAATGTTTCAAAATTTTGAAAAACTTAAAACTCTAAACATTCTAAATTTTAGATCATCATAAAAATAAAAGCTTTTGAAAATTAAATCTCTTTTATAAGTTTTCACAAAATCAAAATACTTTCTTATTCAATTTTAAATTATGAAATTTTAATAAATCTTAAATTAAAATAATATACAAATTATATAACATACAAGTGGTATGATTTTCTTTAAATAATAGTAATGAATTAGGTTACATTAAAGAATAACAATTTTGACAAGTAAATTATAGTAAGCCTTCTTATTATAAAAATATATATTAATATATATATTTTTTGTGTGTGTCTATATATATATATAAATATTGGAATGAAAGCATGAAAAACTCCATAATAGTACTTTCTCACATTTCTTGGATGGTAAATTGATAAAATATTGATCATGATTATTCAACCTTTTTTGGATGGTAAATCGATGGCCATGATTACTGAACCTTACCCCTAGATAATTGAAAAGAGTTGAATGAGTGATTATGATCAAAACAACTAGCAACAATATCTAAGAACTTCACATTTACTTCTAGATCATTTGAAATATATATAATATCATTTCATTTTATTATAAAATAAAAAATAATAGTACTTAATTTTTTTAGTAAGGTTGGAAGGACTACATTTTCATCATGTCCAATATATCACTTCTATCAGGGTGGGGTGATTTCACATCAAGGAGTGCCTGAATTGAACTAATGATTTCACATCAAAAAGTGCCTTAACATAACACCCAATCAATCTAAAAACATATTTTAAATTACTGTATATTTATATAATATCAATAAAATTTTAAAAAATATTTAATTTTTTATCTAATTTAATATAAAATGAAACTTTTTAACATAAATTTTTTAAAATAATTTAAAATTAATATAATTATATATTTTAAAAATAATATAATCATAAGTTAAATATTAAAAAAATTCAAAATATTAATGAAAATTCTAGAAAATTTAGATATCCCTTTCCTCTGATAAATATAAATAGTTAAATTAAAACTTATTAATAATTAAGAAACTATAAAAGTATATATTTTTAAGTATATATATAGAAAAAAGATAAAATAAATAAATTTTTTGTAAACATTACCACAGTGAAATATTAAAAAAAACCAAGAATTCAAGATAACAGCACCAACAGAAAAAACAGGAATTCAAGATAACACCACCAACCATTCTAACATGTTAATATATTCTATAGAACTGTAGATATGGATATTTACTTGAAGCTGCTTCTGATAACCATCCTGGACTTCCGCCGACTCTTTTCCAATCTGATCAAGAAAAAGCATCCTTCTCAGTCCGTAAGTGCGCAGGAAACTGCATAGGCATAGAAAAGCTATTATGCAGAGTGCAGATTCTGATATTTGCACCGTCTTTTCAAAAGGATGCATCTGAGATTCTTTACAATGAGGGCACACGACGAAGAAAAAACTGCAGAGAGGAATTATGAAAGCAAAAAGAAGAAAAAAAACCCATGAAAATACTACACGAGTTACAGTGAGTTGTTCTAATCCGAGCCAGAAAAGACCAAGCCTAAACTGCCAGAGCTCATCATTGATATTGGAAACAGTTCTATTGCGAGACAGGTTTCGTGTTGTTGGTCTACTGGTTGTGAAGGGGTTGTGAGGGGGGAGAACTACAGAGGAAATTTCTTCCTTCCTGGAATTTTCAAGCAAGGGATTGACATGATCTGTTTGAGCCATAATGAGAAAAACAATTGATGAGACAGAAAACTGAGGGGTTCTGCATATAAGATGAACTTGTGAACTTTACAGCGGCGAACTAATGGAGGTGGGTGGTTGTTAAGTTCACGATAATTGACTTATCTTTGTTCTCGATTTTTCCAACTCTACTACTTTTCAAACATAAAATATAAAGGCAACACGAATTAACCCAACTATCCGTGATTCTCCCACGGATAACTGCAATGATCCACAGACCAATATGCCACACGGCATTATGAAAGAAGGGATTATTATAAAAACTCTATAATATAAATATTTACTTAAATATTTAAATATTTAAGTAAATGAGTTGTATATTTTATTTTCTTGGATTTTATATATATTTTAATGATTAAGAGTATGTGTTTTTTCACAAGAGGTCACAAGTTCAAAACCAGAAAGATATAGTATGTATGTTTTTGTAGATTTAGTAGTTAATTCTTTGCTGGGAGGTGGATCTCTTATTCCACAAACAATGAAGTCTTATACACCAATTTGGTGTCTCGTTTGGGAGTGACCTTAAAACCTAGAGACATTTTGATTTTCCTTGAATAACAATTTCCAAATGGAGTGATTTTCCTTGAATAACAATGTTGATTTAACAAATGAATTATGATAAGTTTTCCAATTGGTTATATCTATATATATGTTAAGAGTTTAATATATCCATTATAAAAATTAAAGCAGCATCCACGGGTAATTTCGGAGTGGATGATTTTTTTTTATTTGTTGATAAATATATTTTTTAAATGACATGTTTCAACTTCATATTACACATTGAAGGAATTATACATTTCTCTTATTCTAGGAAGTAAAAAGTGCACACACAAATATAGTTGATCTAAAATTATTTGATTTAAGGTGGAAATTGAAATATTTTATTTATAATTGATATTAAAATAATTTTTATTTTTAAATATTTTTCTAAATTTTACATGTAAACTTCATGCCAGAGGAAGTACAAATCTCCTTCATACTAAACTACAAAAAGCTATTTTTTAATTTTTTTAATAAACAAAATTAGATGTATTTTTATATTAATAAAAAATCTAAGACTAATATTTATTATAAAAAATAAAAACAAACTTTTTATTGCCATAAGCAAAAAATATCATGTGAAAATATTACAAACTTGTTCACTGAGAAAGATAAAAAAGATAACCAATACATAATCCTAAGTAGTATAAAATAAAAACATGATAGTATAGATCTTGTAACATGAGTCTAAAAGCGAAGAAAATTTACAAAACATCAACTAATAGGAGGATAAGGTACACCAAAGTTAGCTTCATTCTCTTCAATAACCAAAGAAGAATCCTTTCGTAGAGAATTCTGATCTCTATGGTTGGCTTGTTTGGCTTTCTCTAATTACATTGCATGAAAAATCAATTGGATGGTTGAGAGGTTGATAGATGGGTTCTCAGATAGTGTGGATATGATGGAATGAAGGGTGATACATTCTTCTTCAATCTTGGAGATCTATCTTTTCAAACTAACCGCAATGCCCATGACCACAAATCTCTAATATGAGATGGTTCGACCTTTATCACATTGCTGCTATGAGAGAGACAACACATAATCTTGGATTGCCTCAATTTTGCAATCTTGTTGTTATGCATGGGCCCTTAATTTCTCCTAGATATCCACAAGGCTCTGTAAGAGAGGATGGGGCTTGGACAAAAAGGGTGGTAAACCAGGCGAGGAAAGAGTGAGAATGCATAGAATGGTGAAGGGGCCCCAATTGCACCAAATACAAGGGTTTAGAGGATCTATGTAAGAGGGACATCCAAAAAACATGAGGAACAAATTGCCACAAGAGAAAACACTAGAACAAATGTAGTAAATAATGTCCATTGAGAATTGAAAAGATGATTAAATATTGCCAAGAGTTTCCAAGCTAAGGTCGGAGCGATGAAGGCTATAGACACAACACCACCAAGATATCTAGATTGGGGGATTGCTATAGTGAACACAACCCAATTCCATAAAGAACACTTGAGGACCTATGCAAAATCTAGTAGCACAAAGACTACCTCCATAAGGCTAAACTGCTCAGACTTTGCCTCAATTGAGACCACCAAAATAGTGACCACTATAAATCAAACACATAATATTGTAAAACCGAAAGGAGATTACATAAAACCTACAAATAAAAATACTTCAGACCAAAGAGAGAGTTAACAGACTCAATCTTATAGAGAATCCTTGCTATAGATGACCTCTGACCTTTGAATGAAGCCAAATAACCAAACACATTGATATAGAGAATTGTAACCATTTAAATCCTGGTAAGTGCCATATAATTATCTAAGTTTGCATCGTGTAATTTAAGGTGCAGCAATTTCATAGTTGAGAGCATAATTTTGCACGGAGAAAGGATGTAGAACCATTGTGTCACATTGGAGAAATTGAATTGCAATTCATTAATTTGTATGAGAACCCTTGGATTCTTATTTTGAGATAATGTGACACGAGTCATAAGTCAGATCATACTTAGGGGATGGGATAATAGTTAAATATCCCATTAATTTTAATGAACTCCCAATTTTCTGTAATAACAAGATTTTCCACCACCTTGTTTGTTTCATGGAAGATGTGAGAGAAATTCACATCGAGGATACTTGGCAGCGCTTGTTGAGTTCAAATATAATAGCGATTGTTCTCTCACAAGTAAGGTTAGTTTCGAGAACCCCACAATAGTCAACTTAGTTATGTGAAAATAAACTATGATTCTAATTACTTGAAATAGAGAATAAAAAAATCCTATGCAAAATTGTTAGAGAGAATTCTCAAACTACAAACATGGTTACTCTTAATTATATCTCATAAGTCAAGAAAACTGCTAGCCACGCTAGCCAACCTATTTTCACTAGCTAAGTTATTCTAAAAGGCTTATTTCTACACAAAAATAAGCTATGTTATAGCTTAAAAATACTATACTAAATAATCAATTGAAAATGCATTGCGTTCAATTAATAAATCCTAATACCAAGCATAATAGTTTGCATACTATATAATCCTATGATAGCTGTGCATACTATATAATCTTAGGATTATAATATAAATATATGTAATTTTAATATATTTGAATAATGTAATTTATTAGAAAGTATAGAATGCTATCGGTAAAAATAAAATATTTGTTTTTTTTTTTTTTTCAATCAGGTTAAATATTTTTTATAAAAAAATGTATTTTTTAATTGGAAAAATGTAATTTTTATTTTTATTTTATTTTTTAAATGATTATTGATATTTACTTTTTTATTATTATCAAAATTGTACTATTAAATTGATAATAAATATTATTAATATATTTTTATTCTTTATTTAAATATATAAAATAATGAAATAAATGAAATTTATAATTTTTTTTATTTAAATATATATAATAATGAAGGTATACATTTATATATAAGGCTGGTGGGAGAGGAAAAATATTCATCAATTCCGATGAATTAATTGAAACCAAGTATGCATGGGTCTAGGAAGAAAAACCAATAATCAAGTAGAGATGTATGACTTTTTCAAGGACTTCACATTGCTAATGACAAGGGAGTTCAAGATATTATTGTTCTTGGATACTTGTTGGTCACAATCCAATATCTCATCAAGGATGGTAGCCCTAAGGACAATTGCCTGGCCCTAATACTTCACAGAATAAGAGAACTGCTTGAATCATTCCATTCTAAAGGTCTCTTTCATATTCTCAAAATAAAAAACATGGATGTTGACTCTCAAGCAAATAGAGCTTGCTCCATGGAAGAAACAATTCTTGAAACCAATGATTTGAATTTTCCCTGCTCAATTCCCTAATAGGATATGATTATGATCTTATGGTTTCTCCCTAGGACCCTCTATAGGAATTTCCATACTCGAGTCCTAATCCTATCCTCCCTTTCCTATTTTCCTTACCTACCCTTCCCTCTTTCTATTCTCTTTCCCATCCATTGTTCCATAGTTTATTTAATTCATAAAATTCATGAAGACATAACTTTTGGTCTATCTGAATGTGCAAGTGACTTCCTTGACATGGCATCTCATGCACCCCACTGCCATGTAGTAGAATATCACTCCTTTTTCACATGCTTACAATTACGAATTTCATCTGCCAAAGCCTCAAAACCATCCTCCACTTAGAACTATGATGAATCTTTCTGGTAGTTGCACAAGTGAAATTAATGGAAAAATAATTAGAATCATGTGGATGGATATCTAGATGGGTGTTAAAATCGCCTCCATTTGGGTTCTTGCCCCATTCTCTCCTGAAGCAATTATGTGTATTGCTCCACCACCTTTGTGGCACGCCTATTTGGTGAATGATTTTCTTTTTAATTTCATTGTGGAATCCAAGCGTGCATTATGTGGGAAGCTTTGTGAAGAGCCCTATTTCTGGTATCAGACTCTTATTCTCAGGACAATGAATCTGTGGGCTCGACACTTAAGTTCGTGGGAAGTCTGGCGCAAAGGTATCTCTCACTCTCAAGCAACCTTGCCAGTGCCTAACATCATTAGTCACAACTAGTTGAGAGCTCCATTCTATGAAGGTAACTCTTGGCTTCTTGGGTTTATTTGGTAACTTATAGAAGGAAGGACCTGGTTGGAAACCTATACAAAATAGGATTTAATTTTGGCACTCAAAACCACAATTCAAGTTTTCTAAGCATTAGTAGAGTCTCTGGTGGATATTGGCTATAAATCCTTACCTTTAGAAAAATTTTGGATGTCTTTGTCTTGGAAAAAGCCTGCTAATTTTGATTTTTTCAACCACCAAATAAATTTCCTCTGAGCTAAGGACTTGAGAAAAGGCTACTTTGGCTGGCATGGTTCTTTACATAATTGGGGCATTTTATGCTTGGTTTATGTAATTCAACCTCTTGTTTCTAGTTATGGGAATTGTCTCCTTGTATCTCCAGGGTGGTCAAACTCCCTCCTTTATGAAACTTGTTACATGCAGCATCCCAGCTGATTGACCAGTATGAACTCTCAAATTATGACTATTCTTCTGTCAATAGTCCCTATTCCCATTTCCTTTCTTTTCATGAAGCTTTGAAAAAAGCTAATTACGCCTTATAGGTCAAATTCTGCCATATTTATCATGCACAAATTGAGCACGCCTGATTTTTTTTACTCTCTAGCAACAAATTTCAAGATTGGAAGACGAGGTGGATGCTCTCAGGTTTATTTTAACAGACCTCAAACTCATTACAAATGCTCCTCTAGATAAATATCGAATCTTAGAATATCCTGGCAAGTAGGAAATTGACCTCAATAGGCCAACCACTAAAAGCGGTTAGATGGCATGCATAATGCTCACTACTGGTGTTTTTATTTATTTTCTAGCTATGTAATCCTTTTGAATCAGTTTATTGTCCCTCTATTTATGTGCCCGTTCTGAAACTATAATAGGTCAATAACCTGGTTTTGGTTTATAGTATCTAATGGGTCTTTTGTCAAAATGTCCATGAGATAGTTCTAAAAAATGACAATGTGATCACACATGTATTTGCTATGAACGAACACATATTTAATACAATGATACTCATTTTTAATTTAAAAAAAAGATATACATTTATATATAAATGAAAAAAATTGTAAATACATAAATTTTTTATGAAAAATGAATGAAAAGTAATATACCAACCTACATGCCCACCAGGCGTAGAACAGTCGGTGATGGGGTGCACTGTTAAGGCACTCCGTTCTGCAAGGTCACCGGTTCGAAACCCGTGGGTGTAGGATTAGTCTAAACTAGCAAAAAAAAAAATATACCAACCTACATGGAACTATTGGAAGTTAGAGGATGATTGCTTGACAAGGAAAACCAATAAACAAATATTTACAAAATTGAAGTCCATTGGTAATCTAAGGTAAAGTAGATTAATGGATGATAATTAATGATGTTATTATCACCCAAAAAATGAACACCTAGCCATTTCTTCGTAGGTTGATCGAAATACACCATGTATGATGAGTTTTTACACATTAAAAACCACTTTCACATAATAAAATAATTTAGTGAATCACTTTCTTAAATCATCTCTCATTAAAATCTAAAAAACCCCACGAGAGTAATTAAATAAATCATTATTTATTTATTATTATCTTGAAATAATTATTTAAAGATGATTTCTAACCATTTTTTACTTAACTACTTTGGAATAATCAAATAAATCATTATTTATTTATTATTCCATAATTATTCCCTATTTCTCTCATGAAATAATTATTAAATCATTATTTAATAATTATTTATAATTTATATTTGATTTAATCACCATGAAGTCATTAATAAATATTTTTATTTTTTAATTACTTTAACAACTTTCTAAATAAATATATTTGACCATTTCAAATATCTTTCCCTCTCTGAAAAATATACTAAAATATTTAGAACAACTAGATCTTGATTCAGTATATAATATTTTATTATTTTTTGAATATGGATCTATCTTAATATTTTGTTATAAATAGAGGGGTTTTCCCCTTATTCTTCACCGTGACCATTCTCATCATCCTATGAGCTTTGATCTCCCATCTTGAGTTCGAGTCACCACTACCTCCTTTTTCCCATAGCATACATTCTGAGTGAGAGAGATGAATAAATAGTTGAAGTATAAGGTGCAAAGGACCCATCCCATAGAGGGGGATCTGTAGATCCAAGTCTACACAATATACTCATCAATTGTATTAAATATAATTTAATAATAATAAAATTTCCTCCATTTTCATTGGGTTTATGGTATAATATTTGTTGTTATATGTTTCTTTTTATTTGCATGTTATTTGCTGCACAATTTTTAATATTTTTTTTTTTTTTTTTTTTGTAGATATGAAGGGCATATTAGCAACCATTTTCTATAATTAAGGTTATTTGTCAGTAGTGGCTTAAGTGAAGGATTTTGAGAGACTTGCTAGAAAAATTCATACTAAAAAATGATGATTCCATAGGTCTAAAAATTTAGAACCCTGGTGATTGTTGTTTCAACAAAATTTTCAAAAATTTTCATGATTTTTTCTTTTTCTCAATTTTCATTTCAAATTTTAGTTTTTTACTATTTGCTGGAAAAATGTCTGTTCTATTGGGTTTCCATGTCTTTTTTGTAGGACACAGGTAGCAACCGCGCAAGAGAAGACACTTTCTTCAACAAATCTATAGAGCAAGACCTTAAGAGGGGGAACCCACTTTTTGGAGCATTACCTGTGCCCCCAACAAAATTTTTGATCCAATATTGTACTAGGATATAGAAACACGATGAAAACCTGCGCCCCCCATTTTTGTAATTTTTTAGAATTTTTAAAACATTTCCGAGAGTTTTTCCTATGTGTCAAGAAGGGTTTCTTCGATGTTCCTATTCAGCCTTAGGCCTAGAGTCTCTTATTATTTTTCCTCATTTGAGGAAGGAAAAATCCCCTTAGGGTTTAGAGTATACCTCTGCGTTTTGGGAGAAAATTTACTGAGTTGAGGAGTCTAGTTTGCAAATATTTCAACCATTGTTTTCCAACATTGCTTCAATATTTTTCCAGGCCTTTTTAGGAAATTTTTAGAGAAATTTGTTTCGCTTTGGGACTTGTGTTTCATTTTTTCTTTAGGATCCCCTTGAGTGTCCTTCTTTGTGCAACTTGTTTTATGGTATTTTCTAGCACCTTTCTTTCCATTTTTTGCTAATTTTTTTGCATCATTTTAGCATATTTGACCTTAGATCCTATCCCCTTTAGACATTAGATATTTTGGTCATTTAATTTCTTTGGGTTGCTTTTTTTTTCATCATTTTTCTTGCTACTTCATTTCCCTTTTAGTTGGGAATTGTGTGCTTCATCTTAATATTTATTTTACTATTCATTTCAATTTTATTTATAGTTTATGGAATTTATTTCTTAGTAGAATTAGCATCATGAAACATGCTCAATTAAATCATACACTGACACATTTACACACACACTCACACCCTAATTGAACGCGAGCTTGGTTACAACCGCTAAGTGAAGACCTGAAACACTTCACATTAATTATAACTTAACTCACATATATTAATCCCACTTGGGAAATAGGGAAAAAATTCTTGTAATTAGGTTTAGGATTGGTGGGATATAATTACAAAAACCCCCATTGATCACTTACATCGAGACAATTTTTTTTTTTCTTATAGGGAACTTGAAATCCTTCACAATCCCACGATCAAAACTAGTGTGCGCCAAAGACCCATTTGAGAGGGGGTTAGGCTTAATTCTCACTGTGCATGGATCTCCATGAGGCTACCTGACTCGTTGGTCCATGACTCCTAATTCTTAACTGACTAACAAGAAGCCCAAGACTCGACCGCCCCTGTATTCAGAAAACACCCTATAGAAGTGGTTGTGGGAAAGAAACCATCTGAGTCTACCTTACCTTCCCCTAGAAATCTCTTCTTGTAGATATTAGACCCCATCAAGTAAGAAGTATTTTGGAAGGCCATCTAAAAAAGTAGAACTGGGACTTGTTTAAGGTTTTAGACAACCTTTAGGCTAGAGGTAATTTTTCTTTTATAGGACGTGTTTGCTTGATTTATAGTAGCATATAATTATAGTTATTTTTTACCTTGAACCACTGCACTATGTTTTTTCTTATTGTTTGTTACTCTCTTTCACCATCCCTACCATTTAGCCTTTAGATTTATTTTTTTGTTCTAACACCATTGCGCCCTCTAGGCATCTATCGCAGAGACTTCATGGCCTTCACCCCTAGTTTCCTTTAGGACACCCTCTCACCCCTGGTCACTATGTTAGAATCCATCCTCCCAATCTTCCACCTAGTCCATATACTGACTCTAATTCCTCTAATTCTTCTAGCTCTTCCTTAGAATCCACATCCTCCCAACCCCACGTCACTACCATGTTAGGCACTAATGCAGGTGATGGAAACCATGGTGGTAATAGTGATCCAGGTAACCCTTAAGGAGGAAATATCATAACCTCTTTAGGTATGGCTGCTAATTAACCCTTACTTCCACCACATGGTTGGTTTGAGCCTACCCGACTTAAGTAAGCTAATAAATGACCCCCTTCTCCATAGTAAAAATTTACTTCCCATGTCAACCAAACTTACCTCATACATCCCCAAGTTTGAAGGAAATCCTGAAGAAGACCTTAGAAATCACATTTGATCTTTCCACAAGTGGTATTCATCCAATTCGATCACTGAGGACTCCATTCATTTTTGTCTCTTCCAACGTCCTCTAACTAGAGCTGCTTCCAAGTGGTATATCAACCAATCGCATGCCTCTCATTCCACCTTTCTAACTCTTGCCAACACCTTTCTATCATATTTTCAATTATCTCTTTGATATGACACAAGAACCAATTTTTTTATTTTTTTCTTCAAAATTCTACCACTTGCCTTTCTAATAATGTATAAGAATGGTGCAGAAGGAGGAGCCTCTATAAAGCTCCTAAGTTCAAAGACCGTGTTTATATGGATTGATTTTTGAGAATTCTCATATCTGCCATAGGTAAATATGTCGCCTCACACTTTCCTCAAACTGCAGAAGAAGCTCTCCAAATTGCTCTAATATATGATTTTATGTACACATAGTCAAGTGATGTTTATATTGTCCTTCTTGATCTTCCTAGGCCTAGTGTCACTTCTACATTAGGGACATCTCATGTTCCTGACAACATCATTAGATACATATCTCACACTCACCCATTGCCATATTCTCAACCTCCTAAGATTTATGGTCAACCTCAGGGGGGGATCAGTTCCACCTACTCTCATCCTCCTCCTGATATCTCACATGTCAACTCTTATGAAGGTATAAGCACATCATACACATTTTCCCATTTGCATCAGTTGATTCTAGGGACAATTGTTGCTCAACCCAGTTACCAAAATGTTATCGTGAACCATTATTATGCATTTTCATCTCTCAGTTCTCTAGTACCAATGAAACCAACACCTAAACCTTCCATACCTCAACCTTCTCTATCACAACAACGACTACCTCCATAGAGTCAAGTATATGCTGAACATAATGCTCCCATTCCCCCCATCCCCAAGAGAAGGAATATGGGGAAGGGTAACTAGAACCAAACATCTAAGGGTAATCAAGGAAACCATGTTAGACAACATAATGCCAATAAGGTTGATCAATCCAATCCCATAACCCAGAAATAGGGCAAGAAATCCAAGAAGAAAAAGGCTCTTAGGATAGATAAGCCTTTTTCTTGTTGCGAGACTTATGACCATTACACTCATGAAGTCCCCTTCTTTGTTAGATTCATCATGCATGGGAAGCTTAAGAAGCTGTCTCTAGAGGGAAGCAACCCATCGCTCGACCCCCTTGTCCTTCCATACAACCAACAATTCTTAGCAACCCATTCCATCACCAAGGATATGTGGTCGCCCAAGCATACCAAAATCATCCAGCTCCTCAACCTTCACAACCTGGGAATGGAAATTATCATATTCTCATGATGAATTTTGAACATATCAACCTCTAGATTTGGTCATGCTACCATGAAAAACCTCCTGATAAGTCTGTGACTGATTCTCAACCAAAAAATTCCATTAAGCCATTTTATTCACCAAATGGTATGTTACAGATCCCTCAACCTAAGGTTGGGTTCCCCCTAAGATCACAAAAGTACCATTAATTCAAAATTCTAATATATCTTGAGCCATCCATACTTATAGTATAATAGTTGACTTTGTGCAATCTCATGTTGCCATGTGAAGGCTAAAACTCCTCTAGACGTGTCCATCCCAACAGAAAGCTCTACTATGTACATTGGGAATTGTGGATCCTTATGATGATCATTTTATCGTATTTGATGTTGATAAAATGGACCATCTTCCCATTCCTCTTCCATCTCTTTTGACATACAATTCTATATAAAAAACACCAATATTCAATGGTGTATAGTTGAAAAAGGCGTCTCCACTTGTGTGATCGCCGCTAGTGTGTCCAAGAAACTTGTTTCACCCAACCTGTGACCATCAACCATCACCCTTAGTGCATAGGATGGTCACCCCTAATAGCCTCTTGGTTTATATTGGAATTTCCCCATAATTTTTTTTGGTAAGAAGATCATGATCGATATCAAAGTTATCGAAACCCCTTTATAATATAACCTCTTTCTTGGTCATAGTTACATGTATTCCATGTTAGCCATCACATATTATTCTTTCCATAAGATGTGCTTTCTCCATAATGGAAATATCACCACCTTCAATCAAATGTCTTACTATGACCCTCAGTCTTAGACCTCTCCCAAAAATATAATTTCATCAATGGCAGACAACAAGATCCCCCTTGCCTTCATCGATGTTTCCCATGGAGTCTATAAATATTCCATGTAGGTTGGGGCTTATTACATACCACCGCCTATTTAATCTAAGCCTATATCTTCGAGTGTTTGCATGCTTCAAGCATCATAGGTTGCCAACAGGCAGTCCATTATGTCTTCCCAACAACAAAATTCCTAACAATGTGCTACTTAATACTTAGTTTGTCCTTTAGGAACAATTCCTCCAGGCCATTTCCCTTTAGGAGGATTTCCTCCCAACCATCCTCCATCAGGAGGAATCCCTATAGGTGATGACCCCTTTGGTCAAATACCTTTCTTATTCTAGCCACCAAGAATACCTTTTACTCCTGTAATGGCTATGTTGAGTCTTCCTAACATGACTTTGGGAATCCCAGTTTGGTACATTGATCCTCTTGAAAAAACTCCTCCTTACTAGAGTCAAACCTTACATGGATTTGACTTCGGTTCAAATTTTTCCTACTACCCATTCCTTTTCTTTAGTTATATAAAAACATCTATAGGGATTTACTCCTATTGTGAGAGCATCTAGTGAGGGGTGCGAATCATAGAAAAATGGGGGCAAGGACAAGGTAAGATAAGCGATGACCAGTCCTACTGAAAAACGAAGACTACTCCTCCATGAACTTTGTGTGATGTTCCTTGGCACGCGAAATACAATTGTCATAACCTCCCCCATGTTAAGAGCATGCTATCAAGTACTCAATCCAATCATAATATTCCTGAGGTGAAATTCACTTTACATGAATCTGCCAAGAAAAATACATCATTACATAAGAACCACTCTTGCGCTTTGTGTGATATGTAAGAAAATTATTCCCATCATTGCCGTAATATCAAATAATTTCATGATATGCTTCATTTTCTTCGCAAACTAACAACCACTCCTAGTGACTCTCCTTCTTCTCTACATGTGGGTTATGGCACCAATTCTTCACAACGAAATGAGGCTTCTCAACACACTATTGTGATTCCCCCTCCTTATGTCGAGATGACAAATAATTCAACACCCATTCTCTACTTGTCATCATCCATGAGATCAACTTATTCATACTCCTTAGGAGTTTCTGAACATGCTTCTTTAGAAAAATCCTTTGAAGACACTTTGGTCTCAACATGGAGTGTAAAAACTCTGGTAAACTTTATAAGTATATATTATTATTGATAAAAGATGAAATATGATTACAAATGAGGATCGCCAAGGCTTTAAATACAGCCTTATGGTGTCCCTTGGCGAAGAGGCACGATCTTTTATCATGCCCTTTCACTTAATAAAACCTAAGATAACTATATCTAACTAATAATTAATAAAATATACATAACATTGCCCCTCTCTTAAAGATGCTTTGTCCTCAAAGCATACGTAATGATGGACAAAGTTGACGAATGCCTAGGTTTCTTGAGCGGCGGGCTCTTGCTTCCCACATTTTAAAAAGACCGTGGAGCATCTTCTCGAGTTCAATATTTTGTTGATGTGGATAGTGAAAAGATCTGATATCGACAGGGTTGGATCCTGTCTTGACTTCTATTGGATGTTAGATTCTCCTTTCTGGAGGCACTTTTATGGGTAGATCCTGGAATACTTTTTCGTGTGTCTGAACTAGTCCTTGTTCTTCTGGTGACTCTTCGTGGCTCCCTTTTGAAGATAACACTTCTAACTGATGACATTGTACTATAGATGCTGGCACTCCTGTTTGAATCATCTTCGTCATTAGAGAGGAAGATACGGCTTGATCTTCTGGGGCTTGGAATCCATACAACCTGTGTTTCTGCCCTTTCCACTTAAAATTTATAAACTGCTTCTGATGGTTGGCAGAATAAGTACCTAAAGTTTGTAGCCATTGAATTCCTAAGACCACATCTACTCCTCATAATGGAATGGTGTAGAATGGAGATTATAAATGAAAGTTTTTTATCTGTAGTTTGAATTTATGGCATTTCCCTACTTGCTCGATCTTCTTACCATCGGCCACCATTACCTTCATATTAGGCATGGGGAAGGTAAATATGTTAAGTATTTTTGCCATGGTTGAATCTATAAAATTGTGGGTACTGCCAGTGTCGACGAGAACCATTACGTTGTTTTTCTTTATATGTCCTCTTAACCTTAGGGTTTGAGGTTGTGATATGCCTGTCATAGCTGATAATGACACTTTTGGAATAGTTTCGCCATCCACTTCTGGAGAGAACTCTAAGTTGTCTTTTAATCCTTCTATATATGAATCATTATTGTTAGCGTCATTAGTTCCTTCACAACTGTATAGATTTTTCACTTTTCCATTAGCACATCTATGCTTAGGGTCCCAGTTTTCACCGCAACGCTTGCACTTGCCCTCTCTCATTCTTTGTTTTTCCACACTAGATTTTTCTTCTTCATGAAGATGGAGTGGGACATATTTTGTGTCATCTATATTTTCAGATTGAGGAAATCTTTGTCTCGAATATACTTTTTCTGGTTTTGATAATCTTTCAAATTTCTTTTCAGCAGCTTTTGCTTTTTGCCTTGCTACTTCTACTGATGTAACTTCATGAAGTTCGAGCTCTTCTTGTATATGGATTTTAAGTCCTGAGATGTAAGACTGGATTAGACGAGATTCTGAAAATACTGGTACTCGTGTTGCCAAGGTCTCCCATTCTCTAGTGTAATCATCCAGATCTCCTTTTTGGCGTCATTTGACAAACGTTGAAAAAAAAATTTCTTCTTTTATGCCTTGAAACCTTTTGAAGAATGCATCCTTAAATTTCCTCCAACTCATAGCAAGCGTCGTCTTTTTCCACCACATATACCAATTATATGCTTCTCCTTCCATTTTCATGGAAGCATACTTAATTTTTTCATCATCACTAGTAATGTCATAAATCTCAAAATATTCTTCCGCTTTATTAAGCCATGCAACGCTATTTTTTTCATTACCATCAAACTTGGGTAGCTCGATTTTGGCTTTTTGCTGATATGCTAATGGTGGAACAAGAAGAGGATATTGATTAGAAAATGCATTCCAGAGCTGCTTATTTTGAAAATCTGCATTACTATCTTCTTGATGATGTGGGGAATCAGTTTTTTCCTGATGCTCTTCTGAGTTCCCTGAATCTGCGGAATTGTTTTGTTGATTTTGTTCCATGTTAGGAAATATTGGGGATTGTGTCTGACGTAACTTATCTATCTTATAATTTAGCTTATTGAAGAGTTCTATGGTCTCATGATGATTTAGCCACATTTGTCTTTCTATTCGATTTGTCGTGTCATGAACCTTTTTGATGTCATTGGAGTGTCCTGCAATTGTACCTTCAAGATCGACTAATCTTTTTCCGAATTCTTCGAAATTATTATTGATTTGTTTCTCGAGATCCACCAATTTCTTCTGGAATTCGGCCATCGACATCGATGAAGACATTGAACGTGTATGAGGTGGGGAATATTTTTCTGCCATTTTCCCCCCCTTTTTTTTAAATTAATTAATTAAATTAATTTTTTTTGAAATAATAATAATAATAATTATATATATATAGGGAAGAAATTTTGTTAACTTTGAAAAGTCACGTTGTTTTTAAAAGTCACGTTGTTTTGAAAAGGGTGAATGGGTTTTAATACCATGGGCAATTACCATGGGCTCCAAAACCACGAGCTTGTAAACCACGAGTAATTACTCTTCCTTATTCTTTTTACTTTGTCTTCACATGTACTTATCTGTACTTCTTTATATATATATCTCTTTTTACTTTTTCTTTTTTTCTTTGGAACTATTTTCTTTTAAATAATTTTTTTTTTTCCTTTTAATTTATTTCCCCCTTTATGTTAACTTTCCTTCTTTCTTTTATTTTAAAAAACAAATGTTGCTACACACAAGCACTTGGTTTTTAAAAAAAATATGCAATTTTGGAATTTTCTTGTAATTCCTTAATTCTGGGTGATCATTCAGATCCCGAAGAGCGATGGCTCTGATACCAATGGAGTGTAAAAACTCTGGTAAACTTTATAAGTATATATTTTTATTGATAAAAGATGAAAGATGATTACAAATGAGGATCACCAAGGCTTTAAATACAGCCTTATGGTGTCCCTTGGCGAAGAGGAATGATATTTTATCATGCCCTTTCGCTTAATAAAACCTAAGATAACTATATCTAACTAATAATTAATAAAATATACATAACACAACATCATCGAACCTTATATCCACTTGTCATCAGTCTACCATAATATATGTAGCGTATGTGAACCATATATCCCATAAGGATGATTGGTTCAATAAATCCTTACTTCTAACCCATGAATTTGAACCACATCCACCTTGTGGCCATTGCATTTCCACACAATGTTTGGGTAAGGGGGCATCCATTTTTGAGAATCCAAAAGAAGCAATTCCCCCTAATCCTCCTAGTGTATTTGGTAGTTTTGAATCTAGTGCCATCATTATTCCCCACCTTGAAGAATATCTAGAGTCCAATGTCACTCCAGATCACCTTGGGGATGATCTACTGAATCATTCCTCCATCTTAAATCAACAAACCAATCCCTTAGACATTGTTCTTGGTCAACCATAGTGTCATATAAGTGAACATTAGTTCATCATATTCAAAGCCACTCTTTCATACAATGACACCATGTATACGAACCCAAAAATTTAGTCCATTTGATTGATATATGCACTGCCAAATGATATTACAAATCCACCATTTACTTTCTGTTATTGCATCTATCCTTTCTTCCCATAAGAAGAAAACCATAACCACAAATGGTGATGAAACCAAATGGTACATAACCATATTATGCATATCCATACAAGTGTTTAGAATCCATTGTTCTAAACACATTCGACATGTCCATATCATGTTCTAACAATTTATATAAAACTTGAGGGTACCTACGACCCTATAAATACTCATCATCCTTTGGAGGATCTTGTGCTAGTATGGCCGAATGATCGAATCCCTTATTTGAGAACTTGGAACAAAATGACTCTCCACAATCTCATCTAGCTAGGGGAAAACATGATAAGTCCCCTCCATCATCATATGTTGGAAGAAAATATCTCAAGCTTGGGGGCACGATGGCACCCCTGGCCACATTCTCACTTGATTAACATTAGTCTTGGCATAGACCTCATTGACACACACACACACACACACACACACACACACACACACACACACACACACATATGGTTAATTATCCTTTCATTCCTTGAATAGTTTGTCCTACTGGTCTCTCTAGCAAGCCATATGCACATCGTATATCATAGATGATTCATAGAATACTTTGAAACATTCTACTCTATGTGATTCCCCACTTACCACACATTCCATATGTTTAACTTGGTGGGTGGGGATGATTCTAGAACTCCTCTATTAGTTGATTCCCTTATTCTTCGTTTCTTACCTTGGTGATCTAAAGGGCTCCAGAATCCCTCAGGAGACCAAGAGGGCTAATGATAGGTCAAAATTAAAAGTGTTTGGATTGCTCTCGAACTAGTCTCATGTTGAAGTAATCACCACCCTGATTCCAACAGTGAAAACAAATCTCCAATCCGAGCCCGAAGTTAGAGAAAGTCAAATTTTTGTTCAAAGTTGAGAAGTGGGCCAGGTTTAACTGTCCTGCAAATTCACCGTCAACCAGCAAGGAACCCAGCTCCTGAAAATGGGTGAAATTGTGGCCTCATTAATTTTCCCAATAACCCTTATTTTCGTTGAGTTTAAAAACTACCAATTATTGTTAAAAATCAAAAAATAATTAAAAAATAAGAGTGGCGGGCCATGATCCTCGCCACCTCCGTCGACCATGTTATAAAAAAAAAAAAAATGTTTTGGGGGGGGGGGGGATGTCAACCCCGCCACCCCCACTGGTACCCACAAACGGCCACACTATATATATGGCACCTTTAAACAATATCGTGGGTGGGCGGGCCACCTCCGGTGGACCCAATCCACGTCGCCCCATTCCAAAGTTATCGCATAACAACCGAGATTAGTGGGAGTTGAACCCACGACCAGTGGGTTGTCGGCCCCTCCCACACGATAGTCTCATGAATCAAACCACATTTAAATACACGTACAAAAAACCAACCCATACATATTTAAAACCATGCCATATATACATATATTCAACCATATGTTAAACGTGAAAATTAATGCGCCACCATTTCAATCAAATGTTTAACCATATATGGTTATGATAAACCATAAGAAACCTTTTTAAAAGAAACATGCTAGGTTAAAATGCGGGCGGGGGGTTCGACCTTGCAACCTTTGTCCAATTAATTCATGTGGATGCCAACAGCCCAACGGGATCAACCTTGTAAAATCTGCCATCCATATTATTTAAGACCTCATTCTCGCAGATGCGTCTAGGAAGATCAGGTAGAAAGAGGAGAGCACGAAGTTCGAGACAAACAATATTTTATCACAGGCAGAACCATGAGCCAATATGAAGAGGTAGTGGAACTTTGATTGAGCCTCATTTCCAGAGGGGCTAAATTTTCCCAGTGTCTAAATTGGACAAATTTTATATGGATTTTATACCTCTCGGTGATGCGAACCTGATGGTGGTGTTAGTTTTTGCAACAGAGGTCTCAAATTTTCGGCCATTTTCTAGATTAGAAAGACGGTGTCAGATTTCAACATGTGGACAGTCGATTTCATGCCATTTGAAGCCATGATTTCCATGGTGCATTCAGATCTAGTAGCCGAGTGACTTATTCTTCAGCCAACATCAGATTTGAGGTATATGAAATGTTGTTTCCATGTACTTCATTGATATTTTCTGTGAGATGCTTTATGTTATGTCGATTCCTACTTAATGTATGATGCAAAATATTTATGTTTGTTTGCTATTGTTGATTCTTGCTTGATGTATGATGCGAAATATTCATGTATATTTTATGTGGTATGTATTTATCATGGATGGTGATTTATTTTGTGAGATCCCTTTGTTTCCTTGATGGCGGGATACTCTCGTCACCATGTGTGAAGTTGTCATGCTGATAAGAGGTCTGTATGAGTGAGAGTTCCCTGCAGCAGAATGTCTTGTGGAGAGACTTTGCCACTCATGTTGAGGGCCCATTTCCTTGTATGAAAATTCAATAACGTCCATGTAAACCATAGCCATTTATAGCACCAAATGAAGTGGCCAACACCATCGAGACACTGAGGCTTGGAGATGTAGTCCACACTAGATGAACTCCGTTATTAAACGTCTTGCGTTTTTTTGTGTGATTGTTGACATGTGCTCCTCTTGATTATATATGCATGCGTTCATTAATTCATTTTTTGATAAAATTTAATTATAACACATCAGTCGAAGGAAAATTTCTTGGTTAAAAGGGTAGAAAAATTTACCCGGATCAAGTGGTATTAGAGCGGTCTTCTTGCTGATGAGAATTGTAAGTGTGGACCATTGAACATGAATTTATGGAGGATGTCAAAGACATGTACGAAGCCATGATGAGGATGTCTAAAAGGATGGACATGCTGTATGAATCTTATAAGGAAAAAGCAGCAGATAAAGCTGAGTTGAAAACACTTCTACAAGAGGAGGAGGTCAAGTAGTGCTTGCAACTTCAAATGCAAGCCACGACAGAGGCATTGGAAGAATTGAAGCGCAATGACCAAAGTCTTCAAACAGATCATGATGCATTAAAGACACTTCTCCAAGAAGAGAAAAGAGAGAATCAGAGATTGCAACTTCAGTTGCAAGTCGCAGAAGAGGCTTTGGAGGAATTGAAGCGCAATAGAGACTTCAAGCAACCATCATCATTTGTTTTTGCATCAACATATGAGGTAAACAATGTTGATTTTTCTTCAGTTTAATCTTCACATGCTATCATTTTTGTGGGAAATGTGGAGAAACCCATTACAGGAACTGGCATGCGACTCCACACCAAGATGGGATATAAGGGAGGAGGACTTGGAATTAATGGCCAAGGCATGATGCGGCCATTGGAGGTCATGTAGAGACCTCGATTAGTGAGTTTGGGATACAATTAAGGATAGTGCTCAAAGGTGTTAGAAGCTCCCAATGCATGGTTAAAACCATTGGGGAGAGATATTTATGGGAACACTTCACCATCATCCCATGGAAGTGCATGTTGCAGTGAAAGAGCTGAGGCAAGCTATCATCATCATGATCACACCAGAGGCCACCAGGAAAGATATAACAATTTTAGATATTCTCAAGTTCATTTTTATTATAAGCATGATGTTAATCATAGACATAAGTCATGGAATAGAAAAACTTGTAATTTTTGTGGTTTACATAACCATGTAATTGCTGAGTGCTGGAAGAGAATGGCATCACGAAAGAGTATGAGGTGTGAAAGGCCTTCTCCATAGCAGGGAAATAAATTTGTTAAGCAGGTATGGAGGAAGAAGACTCATTGCAATTATTGCGATAGAAGTGGCCATCCATGTGTTGGAGACTCCATCCAAAGTAGTGTCTAAAGGACAAAGCGTTCATGTAGAAACCAGTCAGTGGAAATGTTCAACAAGCAAATCCACCACATTCATCATGGTTCACTCTGTTGAGAAAGAAATGGTTTTTCTAGATGTGTTAGATTTTTTTGGCCTTATTTTGTAAATCATATGTTACATGTTAAAATGTAAAAGTCATGATGATTTTTCCATCACTTATTAAGCAATAATGATGTTTTTGGCCTTGTATTGATAACTGGGGTATTGATTCGATTTAATGTAAACTTGACCACCGAGTATGGTTATAGAATCGTGGAAAGTGTATGGGATGTTTAGGTCATAGATTGGTCACTTAGTTAAGCATGTAATTTGAAAAATATTGTACTATAGGTTTGCAGAAGATGCAGGTGTCGGCTCATTGCTTATAACTCTGAAGGACAAAGGTGAAGGAGAATGAAGGGTGACCTTTGAGGACACTTGTGATGCAGACATGGTACAATGCAAATGCAGATTATTTTTCATGCTTTTTGTGGACCAAAATCTCCTCAATGGGGAGGATTGATCCAGGAGGCTCCAGACACCCTCAGGAGACCAAGAGAGCTAATGATAGGTTAAAATTCAAGGTGCTCAGATTTCTCTTGAACCAGGCTTAGATTGAAGTACTCGTTACCCTGATTCCAATGGTGCAAACATATCTCCAATTCGAGCCCATATGGAGAAGTTAGATCAAGTCAAAGTTTTGGTCAAATTTGGGTAGTGGGCCAGGTTTAACTGTCCCGTAAATTCACCGTTAAATGGCAGGGAACCCAGCTCCTGAAAATGGGCGAAATCGTGGCCTCGTTATTTTTCCCAATAAACCTTACTTTTGTTGAGTTTAAAAACTAACAATTATTGTTAAAAAAAGAAAAAAAAAAGGAGTGGCAGGCCATGATCCCTGCCACCCCGTTAACCATGTTATAAACAAAATTTTAAAAGAGAAATGTTGGGGGGTGGACTGTCAACCCCGCCACCCCTGATGGTACCCAAAAATGACCACACTATATATATGGCACCATTAAACAATATTGTGGGTGGGCAGGCCACCTCCGGTGGACCTATCCCACGCCACCCCATTCCAAAGTTATTTCATAACAACCGAGACTAGTGGGAGTTGAAACCACGACCGACGGGTTGCCGGCCCCACCCACGTGGTAGTCTCATGAATCAAACCACATTTAAATACACATACAAAAAACCAACCCATACATATTTAAAACCATGTTGTATATACATATCTTCAACCATATGTTCAATGCGCAAATCAATGCACCACCATTTAAAATCAAATGTTTAACCATACACGGTTGTGTTAAACTACAAGCAACCTTTTTAAAAGAAACATGGCAAGTTAAAATGTGAGCGGGGGTTTCTACCTTGCAACCTCCACCCAACTAATTCGGGTGGATGCCAACAGCCCAACGGGCTCAACCTTGTAAAATCTGCCATCCATATTATTTAATACCTCATTCCCATAGATGTGCCTGGGTAGACTAGGTAGAAGGATGAGAGCATGAAGTTCGAGACAAAAAATATTTTATTGCAAGAGGAACCATGAGCCAGTATGCAGAGGCAGTGGAACCATGATTGAGCCTCATTTCTAGAGGGGCCAAATTTTCCCAATGTTCAAATTGGACAAATTTTATATGGATTTTATACCTCTTGGTTACACGAACCTGATGGCGGTGTCATTTTCTGTAACAAAGGTCTCGATTTTTTGGCCATTTTCCATTTTGGAATGACGGTGTTGGATTTCAGCGTGTGGACAGTGGATTTCATGCCATTCGATGCTACAATTTCGATGGTGCATTCAGGTCTAATAGATGAGTGACTTATTCTTCAACCAACATCATTTTTGAGGTATATGAAGTGTTTTTTCCATGTACTTCATTGATATTTTCTGTGAGATGCTTTATGTCATGTCAATTACTGCTTGATGTATGATGCATAATATTTATGTTTTTGCTGTTGTTGATTCCTGCTTGATGTATGATGTAGAATATTTATGTCTATTTGATGTGGTATGTATTTATCATGGATGGTGATTTATGTTGTGAGATCCCTTTGTTGCCTTGATGGAAAGGTACTCTTGTCACCATGTGTGAAGTTGTCATGCGGATAGGAGGTTTGTATGAGTGAGAGTTCCTTGCAGCAGAAATTATCTTGGAGAGACTTTTCCACTCATGTTGAGGGCCCATTTCCTTGTATGACAACTCAACAAATTCCATGTAAACCATAACCATTTACAACACCAAATGAAGCAACCAACACCATCGAGACACCGAGGCCTGGAGACATAGTCCACTCTAGACGAAGTCCATTATTAAACGTCTTGCATTTTGTTGTGTGATTGTTGACATGTGTTCCTCTTGATTATATCTACATGTGTTCATTAGTGCTTTTTTTGATAAAATTTAATTCTAACACATCAACTGAAGAAAAAGGTCTTGGTTAAAAGGGTAGAAAAATTTCCTCGGATCACCTGGTAAGTGAAATATGCACAAGGGAATGGTGAACGTCGATTAGTCATTGCAAAATAAGGAGAGTAGGAAAACCAAAATGTTATTAAATGGAAAGAGGAGTTAAAATAGTGAAGTATCAAAGTGGAGTGCACAATTAATAACTTTAGACTTTTTCCACCACAAAGTTCTAAAAGAGATGTTTTCCTAGGGAATGAAGTCAAATCATCCTTGGTAATGGAACGACGAGATGTTGGTTTGCTGGAGTCATAATATGCTATGTTGTAGTGTAGAGCCCGATAACATCTAAGTGTGATATTTCTTGTTGCAATGATATTTATATGTTCTTTTAAATCTAGGTATATTCCCCTATAACCAATATTTATTCCCCCATTTACATTTCAAAATGACACTTATATATAGGAAATTGAGAGCTTGGATCTACTCTACACCACTAGTTGTATTCGGAAAACCACCCAAAATTATTTACAAAATGGCTAGCTATATTATAACTAACTTCTTATATATGTTTCTTGAAGGATCTGCTAGCTATGGAGTGGGCCCCTTAGATTTGGATTTGGTAGCTCTTATATCTCCCTTCGCAAGGTGTTTCCCTCCTCTCTCTCGGGTGTTGCATGGTTCATGCAATACAATGGACTGGGCACTAAAATGAACATGTTTCCAGTAGTGACAATAGAGATGTTGATGAAGTTTTCGGTGGTGATGCGCATGTCGGTGGTGATAAACTCTTCCCTTCTTCTGTTGGAATAATACTTAGCTCATATTTAAACCTTTTTCAGAAATATAACCTATATATGTTCAATACGCCTTTCCATTCTTCATCTATTGAAACATCACTTGAATTTGCATATGATAATTCTCTTTCCATACTCATAATATGTTCATAATATATCCTTCTCTACTCCTTGAAAAGGTTCTTTAGCATGAGAAAAATCTCAAAATGGTTTCTATGTAAATCTACAATTCCCTTACCTTGTGATGTATGGTTTTGTTCCTGCAGGTCCTTTTGCCTTTCTCTCATGGTCTTTAGGTTGTTGACAAAAGACTCATTGAGGTACACATTTCCACATTCATCAAAGAATGCCAAGAAATTATTCTTATACAACTCCTCACACTTGATTTTAAACTTTTGGATTTCCTCAATCATGTTTTTTTTTGCCTTCTCTATTTGTGTCACCAACTTGTATTTCTTTTCCAGTTGGCTTGCTCTAACTACTAGATGAGAGAAGTCAATATTTTCCTTGGTGAAATCCTCTCTAGTCATATGAATAAAGAATTATATGAATATTTTATCCCTACGTGAGGTATTCCCAATGTTTCCCTTGAGATTCTTCATTTCTATATGGATTACATTAATCATTTCAATATTATCCCACACTAGCTGCAAATTCCCAAAACATTTGTGCACTAGCCTTATGATATTTTCTTAAAAACAATTCTTAGCTATTATTAAAGAGATACAATTTGTTTTTTCTCTCTTTTGAAGAAACAAATTATCTTCCAATCTCTTAATGTAATCCCTTTCATAGCTAAGATATACTTCAGTTGCTACCAATTCCTACCTCAACTTTGGAGAGGATTTCACGCCTTCAAAATATTCTGGCACACTCCAAGAGTCCATACGTTCAATTAGATTATGAAAGAATCGTCTCAGTTCCAGGGTCGTCATAGGTGGACATCTAGGATCTACACTTTTGGTGGGGTAGCTTGCTTCTTCTCCCTTCTCCTTTGTATTTGCATCACCCATTATAGAAGGTGAAGGTTCCATTTAATGGGCCAAGATTTGTGCCTAGAAGTAAGAGAATGGTCCAGTGCCACATGTCACAATGTTAATGTGATAGGGTGGAGGATATCCTCTTGTATTTCATGACTAATGATCATGACATGCGTTTCAATAGCCAACTTGGGGTTTTGAGCATAAGAAAAATAGTTTATTTGGTAAGGATGTTGCCTTCGCCTTGCTACTTGTGGAGCCAAACAATTCATGGAAATTACATGGCTCATTAGGGGAATTTTGAGGTCTAAAATGGGCCTTCTAAGGAAATTATAAAATAATATTGGAAATAATAAAATAATATTAGATTATATCGTCAAATTTTAGAGTGAAAACAGAAAAAAAATGTTTTTTCAACTTATCTCCCTATGGGTTTACTCAAATTTCGAGTGGGAACAATCGTTGGATGCAAAATTTGATTCCTCATCCAAGGAGTACCCATGTTGCATAATTTTGATGGGCCCCCGTACACGAAAAATGAGAAATATATGAAAAATGTGAATGAAATCATGCTTTTTCATGTATTTCTCATTTTTCGTGTAGCACAATCCATCGAAAGTATGCAACATGGGTACTCCATAGATGAAGAATTAATTTTTTCATCCAACGAGTACTACCGCTAAAAAATGAGTAAAATATTAGGGAGATAAGTTGAAAAATTAGTTTTGTTATTTTATTATTTTTAATCTTTTTACTTTTTTACCCCAAAAATGGTGAATCATCCCTGATGGTTGACATCATCAACTTGAATCCTATTAGTTCTTATAAATATTTTTTTTGGTTGTACATTTTTCTTAGGAGGCCCATTTTATAACTCAAAATTTCTCTCATGTTCCAAGCTTTCCCTTTTCCTGGTACAGTTTGAGCTCAAGTCAATCGAGTTGATTGAATTTAAAAACATATACCTCTTGGAAAGGAGAATTGACGGGCTTGCTTGTTCGGGACTTATGCTAAATTTTTACCATATTTGGAATTTTCAAAAATGAGCTTTAATATGCCTTTTATAGTGATTAGCAATTGTGACGTGCACCATATTTCATGGGAAGGAAGGTTCGTGTCGTTATGGTAACATCAATGGAGTATGGGTGGAGCTGACATGGAAGACACATGGGGCTATTGGAGGGCTTGGGGGCCATGTGGTATGTTGTCACATGACTAGGAAATAGTATCTAGAAAATTGGAAATGTGTGCGAGGAACTCCAGGAAGTGATATGTGGCATCGACTGCATGCCTTGCACGAGTTAACTTTCTTACGAATTTAAGAAGCAAAATCACCATGAGATGAGAGGATATCTATGTCATTGGATCTTTAGGCATCCAAGTGAGGTTAGAAATGGATGAAATCATGGTGATGTGAAGATGACATGGTAGATGATGTGGATGTGGAAACTAGGTGTATGTAGGGTCCTTGTGGAGGCTGAAAAGAGAGGAAAAACGACGATGATAGGATGATGTGTAGTGGTGGTGGGACATGTGAGGCTGATGTTAGCAGGGACATGTGTTAGCCATCCGCTCTGGTTAGGATTTGACATTTGAAAATGTTGGAGGGATGCAAAGATCCCATGGTTTTGACACGTAGTTTCTCTGCACCACCTTTGTGCATTAACCTCCACGCATCTTTATGGTGTGGGATCACATTATATCCTAGCCATTGGATCTGGGTGGCACCCACCTTCTACAAATGGCCCTCCATCCGCGAGCCTGTTCATTTAACTTTTGTCTGGTGAATCTGTGGTGAGTTCACCTGCCAATGCCTGACACCTACAACCCATAACTTGGCACGACAAGACCGTCCAACGAAAATGTTTTCCCCCTTATATCTATTTTTGATTAAATTATAATCTGGGTGAGGTCTATGGCTCACATCATGTTGGATAAACCATACCCTAATAAGATTCCCATTATGGCACAATTCCATGGTTGTGTGAGTTGGTCGAATGGTAGTGTTCCACCTTGGAACCGTGTTCGGGTTAGACCACTCCATATCGGTTTCTTGCATTCACAAGAGTATCTAGTGAAAATATCCTTGGCATCGCGTAGTGGGAGATGTTAAGATACCATGTGGCCTCTTCCACATCTATCTCACATAGGTCGCACCAAGTCTTCCCATTTGGATTTTTTTGGGGCTCCTCCATTATATACATTTATATTAAATGTTTTATCTTGATGGGGCACATATACACACATCACACTTCTATGAATTCATGCCACCCTCAACATATATATTCCAAGACCGGGCAGTGGGTGATGAGTTGTGGTGCCCACACCATGCCGCTCAAATTTAATACTGCATGTATGTTGTTTTGTAGCATACACAAACTAGACAAATTTTCTTCAACATGTAACTAATTGATATGATTATTTAGTATTAATTTCATACATATTATCCATTAACATTTTCCCCCTTATATCTATTTTTGATTAAATTATAATCTGGGTGAGTTCTATGGCTCACATCATGTTGGATAAACCATACCCTAATAAGATTCCCATTATGGCACAATGCCATGGTTGTGTGAGTTGGTCGAATGATAGTGTTCCACCTTGGAACCGTGTTCGGGTTAGACCACTCCATATCGGTTTCTCGCATTCACAAGAGTATCTAGTGAAAATATCCTTGGCATTGAGTAGTGGGAGATGTTAAGATGCCACATGGCCTCTTCCACATATATCTCACATAGGTCCCACCAAGTCCTCCCATTTAAATTTTTTTGGGGCTCCTCCATTATATACATTTATATTAAATGTTTTATCTTGATGGGGCACATAGACACACATCACACTTCTATGAATTCATGCCACCCTCAACATATATATTCTAAGACCGGGCAGTGGGAAATGAGCTGTGGTGCCCACACCATGCCACTCAAATTTAATATTGCATGTATGTTGTTTTGTAGCATACACAAACTAGACAAATTTTCTTCAACATGTAACTAATTGATATGATTATTTAGTATTAATTTCATACATATTATCCATTAACATTTTCCCCCTTATATCTATTTTTGATTAAATTATAATCTGGGTGAGGTCTATGGCTCACATCATGTTGGATAAACCATACCCTAATAATATTCCCATTATGGCACAATGCCATGGTTGTGTGAGTTGGTCGAATGATAGTGTTCCACCTTGGAACCATGTTCGGGTTAGACCACTCCATATCGGTTTCTTGCATTCACAAGAGTATCTAGTGAAAATATCCTTGGCATCGAGTAGTGGGAGATGTTAAGATACCACATGTCCTCTTCCACATCTATCTCACATAGGTCCCACCAAGTCCTCCCATTTGGATTTTTTTGGGGCTCCTCCATTATATACATTTATATTAAATGTTTTATCTTGATGGGGCACATAGACACACATCACACTTCTATGAATTCATGCCACCCTCAACATATATATTCCAAGACCGGGCAGTGGGAAATGAGCTGTGGTGCCCACACCATGCCGCTCAAATTTAATACTGCATGTATGTTGTTTTGTAGCATACACAAACTAGACAAATTTTCTTCAACATGTAACTAATTGATATGATTATTTAGTATTAATTTCATACATATTATCCATTAACGTTTTCCCCCTTATATCTATTTTTGATTAAATTATAATCTGGGTGAGGTCTATGGCTCACATCATGTTGGATAAACCATACCCTAATAAGATTCCCATTATGGCACAATGCCATGGTTGTGTGAGTTGGTCGAATTATAGTGTTCCACCTTTGAATCGTGTTTGGGTTAGACCACTCCATATCGGTTTCTCGCATTCACAAGAGTATCTAGTGAAAATATCCTTGACATCGAGTAGTGGGAGATGTTAAGATACCACATGACCTCTTCCACATCTATCTCACATAGGTCCCACCAAGTCCTCCCATTTGGATTTTTTTGGGACTCCTCCATTATATACATTTATATTAAATGTTTTATCTTGATGGGGCACATAGACACACATCACACTTCTATGAATTCATGCCACCCTCAACATATATATTCCAAGACCAGGCAGTGGGCGATGAGCTATGGTGCCCACACCATGCCGCTCAAATTTAATACTGCATGTATGTTGTTTTGTAGCATACACAAACTAGACAAATTTTCTTCAACATGTAACTAATTGATATGATTATTTAGTATTAATTTCATACATATTATCCATTAACGTTTCCCCCCTTATATCTATTTTTGATTAAATTATAATCTGGGTGAGGTCTATGGCTCACATCATGTTGGATAAACCATACCCTAATAAGATTCCCATTATGGCACAATGCCATGGTTGTGTGATTTGGTCGAATGATAGTGTTCCACCTTGGAACCGTTTTCGGGTTAGACCACTCCATATTGGTTTCTCGCATTCACAAGAGTATCTAGTGAAAATATCCTTGGCATCGAGTAGTGGGAGATGTTAAGATACCACATGGTCTCTTCCACATCTATCTCACATAGGTCCCACCAAGTCCTCCCATTTGGATTTTTTTGGGGCTCCTCCATTATATAAATTTATATTAAATGTTTTATCTTGATGGGGCACATAGAAACACATCACACTTCTATGAATTCATGCCACCCTCAACATGTATATTCCAAGACCGGGCAGTGGGCGATGAGCTGTGGTGCCCACACCATGCCGCTCAAATTTAATACTGCATGTATGTTGTTTTGTAGCATACACAAACTAGACAAATTTTCTTCAACATGTAACTAATTGATATAATTATTTAGTATTAATTTCATACATATTATCCATTATCATTAAGCAGTTATAAAAAATAAAAATCAACCATTAATACATGAAAAATAGAAGTAAATATAATAACACAACAACAATACAAGAGACAAAAAAAGTAGGCCTGATGTCAAGGAAAGACCTTGCATGGGGAAAAACTAGAAAAATTTCTTTATGAGAGAATGTTTAGTTCATCAAGTACATCAACCAAAAATATAGTATCAAGAAATATTTGACCATAAAAGTGTCCTCACAAGTGCCAAGCCTCTCCCCTTTAATTTCATCCTCTTCCACCTTATTTTTGTGATTAGAAAAGAGATAAACCCTTGACAAATCAATGATCAAAAGAGGAGATGGTATCACATATATATAGACTCCACATGGGGTCAAATGAGTGCCTCCAAGGGGCCTAACCAAATTGATTAAATGGGGAATATGACTTGACACTTGTGGTATAAATTTAATTTTAATTTCTCTCCCTTTTTATTTTTTATTTTTTTATAGACCCCCACATACTATTGGGATATGATGACCTTTTACTTAGGCCCAAGGGCCATTTCACCTATATTCCATGAATATCAGCCTCATTCTTCTCTTCTTCACTTTTTGATAACCATATCACCCTCCTGTGCCACCCCATTCCTTTGTGATTGATAAAGATGAATGCACCTGCACGTTCTACATTGGGCCCGTCATTCCTTCATACAACACAAGCTCATTTATTTTACTTCATCTGCCTCATCAACCATGCATAGACACCAACCAATGCCCCCCCATCCCTCAGCACATAACACCATACCTCCACCATTATGAAGGTCACTATTTTTATGGGGAACCCATCTCCGTGTTTGTACATCCAAACCACCTTTACATTATTTTGGAAAGTGTACAAATATTTTTTAAGAAAAGGTTCCCACCCATATTTTCATGTCTTATACCTGACAATAGTTTCATGTCACCCTTGATTAGAGCTCACACATTGTACACACTCATTTACCCCCTTCACACCAGTTAGAACATATTTACACCTACCCTGGAAGGGTTAACAACTCCATATCCCTCCATGTTATAAAAATTATTTTGACTGTCGCCACTTGCATTATAGCTCCAACCTCATTCCAATTTTCCATATCCATTAATATCATGAAATTTACTTATCATACCTCAATGAATCACCCTATTATAGTTTACTTTAATTTTCTATTTTGATTCCCCAAATCAACATTTTTGAGTGGTTAATTATTCTTTCCTGTCGACTTCAACACCCATATTCCAGGATTGGGGAAGTACCTTGGATACACCCCTCATTAAGGGACATATTAGGGTGGAAAAATGGGAATCACTTTTTCCCACTGATGTCATCAGTCCCCTTGACATTCGACACTAACATAAATTTTCATGTCAAGGTGGTAACGTATTTAATGACCGTGCAATTCTTTCATTTAGTCAAAGAACCACATATCACTAAGCACCTCATTCAGTAGTTATTACATCATGATGTAGGAAAGGTACCCAAATTCGTAGACCCATGCATACATAAGCACCTCACTCAAGAAGTTCTTCACCTTTATTATGCATGGGGGCACCAGATTCAGTCTATTTTTAAAGAAATTCCCTTGAGGGCGTCAGCAGTTATCATCATCAACCATCAACATGTCAACTACTAAAATATTGACTAGACAGAACCATTTCTCGTCTGATTGTAATAATTCATCACTAGTCATAATAACTAGCATGGGACACACCTGCCTCCAATAAACACATTTTATTATCTCTCAGATTTTCTTCAGAGCATGTTTATCCTTTATTCTTAGTCAAGGGTTACCCTAATCGTCTCCACAACAATTTATTCTCTCTCTCAAGGAATTAATCAGACTCTCAGTTAGAATAGAAAAACGTGCTGTATTTCAGCTATAAATTTTCTCGTAACCTCATCCATCAAGGGGAAACTGTTAGGACCAAAAAATCATACACTCTAAAAGATACTCAAAGTCATTTAACAGAATGTACATGTGAAGATTTTCAAGTTGAAGACATTATCAAAGTTCAAAAATTTTAATTTCTTCTGAGTTCCAATGTATATGGAATTAAAATATTTATTATTGTGCAAATTTACCTTCAATAGCTATGCGATGCTTGGTATTTTCTTTCGAAAGCCACGTGTTCAAAGAAAAGTGTGACTTAGTAGATTCGGGACCACTTCCCAAAGCTGGAAGGTGATTCTATGACATGTTCTAGTCAAGGAAAGTTGAATTCCAGTCACCTTGAAGACATGAAACCCTAAATGGAATAATCTTATCCTATTCTTAATTCATTATCAATCATGAACCAAGAGAGGGAAGATGGATTCCAAAAAATTCTATATAAACAGGCCATGGGAGAAAAAAAAAATAGACAATGTTATGTTGGCCAAATTGCTATAAGAGCAACACCACATTTCATTGTTGAAGCCAAATAAGTAAGAGGATTATTATGTTGGCCATATTTCTTCTAAGAAATCCATCATCCTATTGATAGAAGAAGATTCCGCCATTGAGAGAGTCTTCATACTTCTTTTGAGAGAGAGGAGAAGCTTGCAAAGAAATTGAGGAAAGGAACCTCATTGTTGAGGATTTTTGAGCACCATAGCTCAAATAATTATCTTCAAGTGTTTAGTATTCATTTATGTTATTCATCTTCTAACATTATCAATCAATAAAGGGATACATTTTTCCATTATTTTGTTGACTTGTTTTCTTCATTAAGCATTATTTGTGCATTTATCTCTTTTTTTAGTTTATGTTTGTAGATGCGTTATTTTCACCGTCTACAATGATTTGTTTATCTAAGTTTTTCCACTAAAAAAACCAACTCTATCTGTGTTCCTGTATAGGCAAAAACCAACTTTTAAGGAGGTGTATTTTGGTACACCATTACTACAAAAAAATTACCACAATAACATAGCGGAAGATATGAATAAAGGTCACACAAATATTTCAATATTTGAGCTTACAATGATAGAAAGCTAGTAGGAACTACTTGTCTAAGCCCTTTCTTAGTCCTCATCAAGTGTTAATGCTTATTCTTTGAAGGTCTCTGGTAAGTATTCTAGTCCCTTAGAATCAGTTGTAAATGCTTTAACATTGACATGTCTCGAAACTATGAGAGTTACAGGTGTGAATGTTGCACGTAGGACTAGTACCAATAGAATATATAGTGTGGGTGTCAGTACTAGTCATAGTATGAGATGACGATGCATGGTTAATGTCACGAGATGGGGAATTTTTGGGTGATTTCCACCTCTAGATCTTAGTATTGGTGTGACATGACTTCCTAGCACGTGTTTGTCTCAATGGTACTATCACAACTAGAAAACATGGAAGGTATTGACAATTCCTCATGTGATTTTCTTAAGAGTAGATGTGACAATGAAAACATGTGAGTATCTCCTTGTTTAAGAGATGGGTTTGTAGGATGTGCACAAATAATCTAAAGAGGTCTATTATCTTTCCCAATTCCCGACATTTATTTACCAGGTGGTTGGGTTTATCGCATAAGGCGCATGTGATTTGGTCAACTGTAACCATTTTCCCCTCATGGGGGAACATCATTACTCTGAATGCAAAGGATTCTTCTGCAATCATTTCATACATATAAATCCTACCACGGATGTTTTAATCTAAATATTCATCCAAGACTTTGATGTCAACGAGAATGATTTTTCCAGCGATATGTACCAACACATTTTGGTAGAGGCCTACGAGGGATGAAGGGCGACTGTCATACGCTTCGAGCATGATGTCATGAGGTTTGAGTTTTTGAGATCCCAGTTTCTAGTTATACTAAATTATTTTGGACATAATGCATGTGGATTCTCAATGATCAAAAATGAAATAATGAATGGTTATGTTCTACATTGAGACCAATATTTGAAAGGAAACTAGTGATGGAAGACGCAAGAAAAATTTATCCAAATAAAAAACCATCAAGAGAGAATGAAAAGGATCGATTACACCTAATGTAGAAATTAGGGCTTTTCATTTGGTTCTACATGATTGCAAGACTCATAATGTTGACATAGCTGAAGGAGATTGATCTAAGTCGTCAAAAATGTTGCGACTATGAGCAACCTTCAAGTTATGTCCTACGTGTGATAAATGCCCTTTGACCATTTTTGACATGGGTTCTATAGGAAGTCGAGGGATGGTCAATGGTGATATAGGTATTGTTGTGGTTGAGGTGGATGGATTTGTTTCTGGGGGAGCTTCATAATTTCTTTTTTGCATCTGTAGGAGAATGTATTCCCCTGTCAGGTAAATGTCACGATTATAGTTATTATGGGGGTTCCCTCCAGGACGATTTTGCTGGGATGGTTGTTGCTAATTATTAAACACTCCCTAGTGGGGGAAGGGATTCTGCATTATTGCAGGTTGTTGGTTTTTCTCTCCCTGCCCCTATTACCTTGTATCCTTTTCAACTCAGGGAGTTAAAAAAAATGATGTGTATAATGACCGTATTCCCTAAAAATGGCACAAGAATTATTATTCCGTAGATTTGTGTTCTTTTTTTGTCACTATGGGTTGTTATTGGTATGATCCTGGTTTTTATTCTGGTTGGGGTTCCCCCTTGATTTGATCTTTGGTTTTTTCTTAGAAAAATTAGGCGGATTAACTATATTCACTTGAGAAAATGATGGCTGCTATTGAGCATGAGATGGTTGCACTAGATTAACCCCTGCATTATTTTTTACTAGTGGGATATTCTGTTGTTGTGCAGGGAAAGGAAAATATTTATTTCCTTGTCCCTGATTGGAATCTGAGTTTTGGGAAGAGGAAACTGCATCCGTGTTCCTAGAAGGGTATTTGTTTCCTTGTGGGGGAGGATGTGGTCCTCCATGCATGGGATGGTATTAGTTAACTCGGTTAACCGAGTTTTTCATCGACATGGGGCGACCAGAGTAATATCCTGGATGTTGTAGTGGAAGTTTTGTTTGTGTAGAATCAAATTCTTGGCCACTGTACGAGTATCTAAGATACTTGTAGGTGACGCTGGGTTATTTTTGGGATATGGACCCTATCAATCCATCAACAACATTAGATTCATCTAATGTCTCTTGTTTAAAGGTTTGCATGTGGGGGGTGTCTAAAAGGACATGATAGAGGTATCCAGAATATGCGTAGATAATCTCTAATTGTTTAGCTTTACTGATGACCTCTTCCTCGTTTTTTTCATTTGAATTAGCCACATATTTAGAGATTTCTGAAGTAAGATATCTCAGAAAAAGATAAAGGAGGATTTTTTCACCCATATTAGCTTACACAAGCTCTAGAATTTCCTCCATTCTTGGATATGGTCCGATATGTGTATAGAAAGTGTCTCTTTGAAGTGAGTATAGATTTCCAGGCCTGATTCCTGTCAGACCAGGAGCTGGAAGAATGTAAGGAAAGTGGTTGCTATGGAACCAAAGTTTCCATGCGTCCTAGATGGTTGACCTATGTACCACTTTGTTGTGATGTATATAAGGGTGCATTGAAACAAAAGTAGAATATTAGCGTCTTCTGTGATTCTATTAGAAGAACACCATAGGTGAAATGTCATGGCGTGATTTCTAGGATCTTCTCCTTGCTTACCCTATAATTTTTGAGCATCTAAAGGAAATTTGACAGGAATGGGTGGCCAATTGGGGCCATGTGGTATGGGGTGATTGGTTAATTGAATTAAATCAGGTATATTTAAAAAAGATAAAAATGGGACTTGGAATTTTTTCACCATCGATTTTTTTTTTGAATAGCTTTATGTAAAAGGGTCCTCTGTGGGGAAGTATCAGGAGAAATACCCTTATGGGTGTCTCGTGGACTATCCAGAGGGTTGATGTGTGGGATTCCCAAAGGGGTAACGTGTGGGGACCCTTCAGGGGTTGTGAAAGGTGTGATTTGGTGGTGAGGGGTCTTGAGAAAATCTGCACTGATAAAGGAAGATCCTATAATGGTGGCAGTGTGGCGTCTTCTATATGTAAATGGCGAGATACTAGGCACCCCTACAGATAATGGGGGGAGGTTTAGAAACTGTCTAGATTGACGGGGAGTCGTGGGGTCCCCTATGGTGTCGAGTAGAGTGTGCGTTAATTTGTGTGATTGAGGGAAGAAGAAAAATATCAAAAGGATAAAATCACATGCATAAAACAAAGCGAAAATAAAATGATTAATTTCCTTTAAAATTAGGCTATGTGATGAATGAAACAAAAAATGGTTTTCGTTTTGTTTTTTCATATGATAAAAGTCCTATGAAGACCTAATTTTACTTACCACTCTAAAATTAACTAAGCCTTGTGAGGATATCTTCTGATGGGTATTGGGGAAACATACCTAAATAACTTGCGACACTTTCCAGCAACTAAAGAATCGATGAAGGTAATGGATGAGGCTTTAAATTTTCCCACACCTCCACCTATAGGGAAAGGATGTCCTAGATTTTTGCCAGTAAAGAACCTTTGTCCCACATGAGCATTCAAATATTTAGCTCCTTCGTAGTCAGCTACCAGTACCGAGCACTAGATGGTCCAGGATGCCCCAAATAGTACCGTATGCACTGGAACTAATTCGAACCCCCTCTGAATCATGTCTCTGATATGCTTGGGTATTCTTTTCCATGGGGTGATTGAAGGATTTTAAGCATCTTAAAAGTAAACTTCTATGTTTCAAAGATGTATAATGACCATGGTGGCTTATGGGATGCCTACCCTAGATCGTCCCAACATGAACTATAAATTCTCTTGTGGCCCCTATGGGGAGATTAATTGGTTCAATTTATGGTTTTTTTAGGAGTATTACTTTTCTTAGGGTGTGAGATGGTAAGAAAAAATATTTTAAGTAAAAAAATCTCTGTAAACTAGTTGCCTTCTTATAAAAATCCTACATACACTTAGTGTGTGGAGAAGTGGACATACAAAGTGTGATAAGATGTGGATATATGATGATAATTTACAATATCCCCCTAATTACGCTAAGTTTTTATTTTTCCTTGCATGAAAAAAAAAATGATGTGAAGATAATGGGATGCTTACTCTTTTCCCTATTACACTATGCAATGTTCCTACAGGGAGATGGGAAACTCAAGTGCATTATGAAAGTGCTCATATGCAATCCCAGGTTCGTCTAAAAGACACAAGGGAAGCTAAAGATTACTTACTCTCTGTAATGACACATGGCCCTAGTCCCAAAACTAGTGAAATGGAAAAAATTCTTTGTATAGTAACATGATTTGTGAATGATGGGCCACTTGCTCCTTTACTAATTAAGCTATGTGATTTGCAAAAACTAGAAAAATAGTTTGAAAAACATATGTGGAATTTTTCCACTTAATTTTCTCCCTAATTAAGCTATGTGTGAATTTGCAAATAAAAACAAAAGATAATGGATGAGGAAGGGTAACCATAGTCAACCATCTCAAATTAATCAAGGAAAACAAGTTATACAACCTAATGCCAATAAGGTTTATCAATCCATACTCATTACCCAACAATAGGGAGAGAAAACCAAGCATAATAAGGATATTAGGACACATAAACCTTGTGTTTGTTGCAAGAATTATGACCATTACACTCATGAATGCCCTCTTATCCCTCATATGTGTCATGCATGGGAATCTCAAGAAGTTGAATATCAAGGGAAGCAAAGCATCACTCTACCTCCTTCTCCTTACATGCAACCAACAATTCTTACCAACCCATTCCCTCACCAAGGATATGTGGCTGCCCAAGCTGACCAAAATCCTCCAGCTCCTCAACCTTCAAAAATTAGGAATGGAAATTATTAGATTATCATGATGAATTTAGAAGATATCAACCTCCAAACTCAGTCGTGTTAGTATGAAAATCCTCCTAATAAGTCTATGACTGATTCTCAACCAAAAATTTCCACTAAGCCCTTTTTTTCACCAAATGGTACCTTACAGATCCCTCAACCTAAGGTAGGGGTTCACCCTAATATCACAAAAGGACCATAACATTTAAATTATACTAGTTCTCGAGCCACCCATACTTATAGTATAATATATGACTTGGCACAATCTCATGTCACTATGTTAACACTGGAAGTCCTCTAGACATGCCCATCCCAACGAAAATCTCTACTATCTACTTTGGGCATTCTGGATCCTTCTCATGATCATTTTATGGTATTTGATGTTGATAAAGTGGATCATCCTCCCATTCGCTCTTCCATTTATTTTGAGATACCAATCTCTATAAAAAACACGACTATTCAACAATGTATAGTCAATGAAGGGGCCTCCACTTTTGTGATAGCCGCTAGTGTCTAGAAGCATCTTTGTTCACCCGACTAGTCACCATAAACCATCACCCTTCGTGCATGGGATGGTCACCCCTCATAGCCTCTTGTTTTATATTGGAATTTCCCCATCATTGTAGTTGGTAAGATGATCATGATTGATATGTAAGTTATCGACACCCCTTTATATTATAACCTCTTGCTTGGTCGTAGTTATATGTATGCATGTCAGCCGTCGCATCTTCTATTTTCCATAAGATGTGCTTTCCCCATAATGGAAATATCTCCACCATCAATCAACTCACTTACTATTACCCTCAGTTTCAAACCTATCCCAAAAATATCATTTCATCAATGGAAGGCAACAAGACCCCCTTTTCCTTCACCGAGGTTTCCCCTGGTGTCTATACAGATTCCATGCTGGTTGACCCACCGCCTATTTCATATAAACCTATATATTTGAGCGTTTGAAGTACTAAAGTGTCACAAGTTTCCAACAAGCATTCCATTACATCTTCCCAAAAATCTGCTGCTAAAGACACAACTCGTCGTTCAGGAAAAATTCCTCCAGGCCATTTCCCTTCAGGATGATTTCCTCCCAACCATCCTCCATCAAGAATATTTCCTCCATTTCATTACCCCTTTGGTCAAGTAACTTTATTATTACCACCACCAAGAATATTTTTTACTTCTTTAATGGCTATGTTGAGTCTTCCTAACATAAATTTTGTAATCCAAATTTGGTACATCGATCCTCTTACAAACACTCCTCCTTACTAGCTCAAACCTTACATGGATTTGAATTTGGTTCAAATCATTCCTACTACCCCTTCATTTGCTTCAGTTCTACAACAACATTACAGGGAGTTACTTCTATTGTGAAAGCATCTGGTGAGGGGGGTGAAGCCTAGAAAAAAGGGGGCAAGGCCAAGGCAAGCTAAGCGATGACCAGTCATACTAAAAAACCAAATCCTACTCCTCCATGCACTTTGTGTGATGTTCCTGGGGATGCAAAAAGAAATTTCCCTAAAATTTCCCAAGTTAAGAGCATGGTCTTAGGTACTCAACCCAATCCTAATATTCCTGAGGTGAAATTCACTTTACCTGAGTCCACCAAGAAAAAAAAACCATTACGTACAAACCCCTCTTGCGATTTTTGTGATATGTAAGAAAATTATTACCATAATTGTCCTCATCTCAAATACTTTCATGATATGCTCCATGTTCTTCACAAAATAACAACCACTCATAGTGGCTATCCTTCTTCGAAGCATGCAGGTTATTGCACAAATTATTCACAAGGAAATGAGGCTTCTCAAACAACAATTGTGATTCCCCCTCCCGATGTCAAGATGATAAATAATTCAAAACCCATTCTCTATTTTTCATCATCCATGGGATCAACTTATTCAAAATCCATAGGATTTTCTGAATGTGCTTCTTTAGAACCATCCTCAGAAGAAACTTTGGTCTCAACATTAGTGGACCTTATATCCACTTGTCATCGGTCTACCATAGTAGATGTTCCATATGTGAACCATGTATCCCATAATGATGATTGGTTCAATAAACCTTGAATTTTAACCCATGAATTTGAACCACATCCACCTTGTATCCATTACATTGCCACACAATGTTTGGGTAAGGGGGCATCCATTTTCGAGAGTCCAGGAGAAGAAATTCTCCCTAACCCTCCCAGTGTATATGGTAGTGTTGACTCTAGTGCCATCATTTTTCCCCACCTTGAAGAATTTCTAAAGTCCCATGTAACTCCAGATCACCCCCAGGATGATCCAGTTATTCATTCCTCCACCTTCAATAAACAAACCAATCCCTTATAAATTTTTGTTGGTCAACCAAATTTTCATCTAGGTGAGCATTATTTCATCATATTAAAATCCACTCTTTTGTACAGTGTCACCATTTATGCAAACCCAAAAATTCAGTGTATTTGACTCACATATGCACTGCCAAATGAGATTGGTAATCCACCATTTTCTTTCTCCTATTGCATGTTAGAAAATTATATATTACAGAGAAATGGAACACATAAAATATACGGAAACACAAACACATAAAACATATAAAACTAGAGAGACATAGATATACATGGTTCACCTAGTTTGGGCTACGCCCACCCCGAACAACTAGTCCTTCCTTTCTATTATCCAGCAAAATGAACAGACACAACCTACAACAGATCCACTGTAATATCCTCTATTCTCTCTCACAGTCTCCCTATCTATTTCTCGCTTTAAGAATACACATACAATACCCAGCTGTAATACAATACCCTCAGAGAAAATGAGGGGTTGCCTTCTAGGGCAAAAAACCCTAAATTAAACATAACTTCTACCATTAGACCATCCGCCTAATGAACGAACCAGATTGAAGGCCCCAATCTGGACCCCCCAGGCAGCGTTTGATTATGGGCGGTGTTGCTGCCCCGTTAAGAACATGGGTCGAATGATGTGATACAAAATAAAGAAGATAATCAGGTTCCACAACCAACATTGCATCCATCCTTTCTTCCCATAAGACGAAAACCATAACCACAAATGGTGATGACACCAAAATGTAAATAACCATATTATGTACATACGCACAAGTGTTTGTGATCCATTATTATAAATACATTTGACATGTCCATAACGTGTTCTAACAACACATATAAAACTTGGGGGTACCTATGACCCTACAAATACTCATCATCCTCTGGAGGATCTTGTGTCAGTTGGGCCAAATGCTCGAATCCCTTAATTGAGAACTTGGAACATTATGGCGCTCCACAATCTCATCTAGGTAGGGGAATCATTCCCACCTTTTCATACATGATAAGTCCCCTCTGTCATTGTAAGCTGGGTGGAAATATCTCATGCTTGGGGAAATGATGACACTCCTGGCTACATTCTCACTTAATTAACATTAGTCTCGACATAGAGCTAAATGATCTATATATGGTAAACTATCCTTTCATTCCTTGGATAGTTTGTCCTACCCGTCTCTTCATCGATCCATATACACATCACATATTGTAGATGATTCATACGATACTTTGAAACATTACGTTCTGTGTGATTCCACACTTACCACACAATCTGATCTGAAATTGACCGAATAAAGTGCTAAGGTAGTTTGATTAGTTTGTCTTTTAGATTGACTGTTAACTGAAGTATGCTTTAATGAAACATAACATAACCAACATAATAAATGAATTAAATAACAAAAATAATCAGAGAGAAGAAGAGGCAAACAATTTGATGACGGAGTTCGTCCCCCCCTGGACTACATCTCCGAGTCTGCTTTTAAGTGGGTGTCCGTTTTTATTAGGATTGATCTTGAAGAATATTTACATTGAAATGAATCAGAAAAACTGTGCTCATAGGCACTTCTGAACCTAGTAAACATAAATTACTCTTCGCTGCCTTTCTGAAGCCTGTCTCCGTGCTCAAATCCGACCACTGACGGCTGAGCAATGCTACGAACAAAATTGCCTCTCAACTTCTGAAACTGCACTATGTCTTCACAAAACCAAAGATCCAAGCTGAATTCATAAGCCAATTCCATGGTTTAAATAGGCTTCCCTCGAACCTCTGAAATCCTCAATTAGCAATTTGTTGAGGAAATTAAGTGATAAGGGTCGAATCCCTCTCCATTCATGAACCTAGGGATAAGTTGCATTACCATAGCGCTGAATTAAATTCGAAAAACCCATTAATAAACATTATGTTATAAATTTAGCCATGATGGCTAACTAACCGAGCGGAGGTAGTGATCTCTGACATGTGATCAGCGCAGGCGGGTGTGATGTAACACCGACAGTCTCTCCGACGTTTTTGGTAATAGTCTTGACTCCGGTTACACCTGGCGTGACCTGTTACATGTGACAGTTTTGAAATACGCGATATATACACACGGTTCAACAATTGTCATCCACAATTTATTCTCCGTTGCTGGTTATAAAACCTGTTCACATGACTGCAGCTCCGACGCAGTTTAGAGTTAACATAACACTGTGGGTTTTTTTATTTGAGTTTTATTATAATGTTTTTAAAACTTTATAACCCGAATCTTATCCCGATACCCTTACAACATAAGATTTTAAATCCGACATTTCTAAAACCCGAACCCTATAACAACCCAATCACCCGAACCTTTGAATAAGGTTTATGGTATGTTTTTATAACATAGTTTTTTAATATGTGGTTTTGTATTTGCGCTAGGACTTTAGCATTAGGGATTAATGCATAGGACTTTGTCATATGGATTAGAGTTTTAGGAATAGGATTTTAGGTATTAGGGTTGGACATATGTTTTAGGTATTTAGGAATAGGGCTTACATTTCACCCTTCTTACATCTTTTTCATCCAAATTCAAAACACATGATGACCATAACATTTGAAGAACCTTTCACTGGTGATTTGACAATTCTGAAGACTGAATTGGACATTGAACTGCTGAATTTGACTTGGAACTCTACCGATCTTATACTGATCAATATCCTCCTGGATCACAATCCCCATGTTTGACTTGGTGGGTGAGGATGATACTAGATCTCCTCTAGGAGTTAATTCCCTTATTCTTCCTTTCTTACCTTGGTAAGTGAAATATGTACAATGGAATGATGTACATTGATTAGTTATTGCAGAATAAGGTGAGTAGGACATGCAAAATGTTATTAATATGGAAAGAGGAGTTTGAATAGTGAATTCACCAAGTGGAGTGAAAAATTAATAACTTTAGACTTTGTTGACCACAAGGTTCCAAAAAAGATGTTTTCCTGTGGAATGAAGTCAAATAATCCTTGACAATGGCACCACGAGATGTTGGTCCACCAAATTCACAATAATTTATGCTGTAGTGTAGAGTCTGGGAACATATAAGTGTGATATTTATTGTTGCAATGTTATTTAGATGTTCTTTTAAATCCAGATATCCAACCATCTATTTTCTTGCAAAATTGTATGACAAGTTGAAATTTCCTCTTGGTGTTCATGTTTTTGACTTTTTTTCTTGACCATGGGGTGGTCATAGTTGTAGATGACTATTAAAGAAAGCAAATAGAATTGTATATTTAAGGTGTTGTTGTACATTAATGTGTAATTCAAACCCAAACTTAGTTGATATAATGATATTTTATTTGGTGTCCAAGATACATGTGTTCCATTTTATCATATACATGTCACAATAAGTGAAATCGCATGAATAATTTCATCAATGTTGAGAAATTAGGGCTTTTATTAAAATTTCTCTTCTTGATAATTACTTGTGATTTACTTCATGCTTATTTCTCTTATATCTTATCTTCATTATATTATTATGTTCTTCATCAAGTCAATTATCAAATACACAAGAGACACAATAGTTAGGCTTGCAAGACAGGGCCAAAACCTCTCACTCTGAGAGGAAAAACCACATCAAATTCTTCTTATATATATTCCAATTAACGAATACCAAGACCATGACCCTTGACCTATTTTTCCACTCCTAGAAAAATACACATTCATCCTTGTTCCTTGATTCTTTGATCTTCCTTAGTTTGAGATATTCTCTTGCATGGCACAAAACATGCTCACTATAGTAGCATCTAAACATTGTGGTATATCCCCAAATTGTGGTCTTATTGAATTGAACATCATACCTTCACTATCATCGAGTTGCACCATGTAGCATCTAAAAATATTGATCACCACAAAATGGATGTACCAATGAGTGCTGCACTTATTAAATTCAAGATCACTCACTGTTATAGCATCACCTTATCATCACAACATCAAGACCAGTGTGATATATCGGTATAATAGAAAATATACCATCTGAACTCTAGGTATGCTGAGAAGATCCTGAGGAGGACCCACACCTTTCCCAATGTAATTACCCATCTGAGATTACATTCATTACAACTAATGGTACCATGGTTGATCCACATCTCTTCCTCTGTGGAATCCATCTGAAATATCAGAGATTACACCGAAATTATCTTTTAAAAAAGTTCTTGACAATATCTTTGTTCTATCACCTAAAAACTCGTAGAGATGTCAAAATTTTCTTACTGTGGAAATGTGAAATACTTAACTGCATATATTAATTCATCCATAAATATTAGCTCACATGAGTAAGTGAGCTAATCTGTCTTATTTATGTGAACCGAAATGAGGATATTATCATATATCTTTGAGGTCGACCATGACTAGAGGATGATTTTTCTTTTTTATTGGAGGGCTTCAACTTCTAAGTTTAACACGAATTAATTTACATGACTCTAATTTTATGACAAGATGAAAAAATACTAAAGACATCAAGATGAATTCTTTGACCTATAAATAAAATCCTTGCTCATGAAATCCATGATGCAAGTAATACAATAAATACATTTTATTTTTCCTTTGTCTCCTCTTTACATAAAATCAAAATTACATGTCATTATGAATATCAAACCTAGTTACACTTTTCAATACTCCCTCTCAACTAGGGAGGAATTCATAATGGTAATTGGTCATTCTCAATTTGAAGAATTTCTCATAAGAAGAATCAGATTGGTAACCCATCTATATAACATCATATCGACCAACATTGTCATAGTGCAAGGCCTTGACTAATAGCTCCATCTCTTCATGAGATAGTAAGCCCCAATGCTGGCGAGACCAATGAGTTATAGACACCCTCATAATTGTCTCTCTCAAAACATACCCCACCCAGGTTATCTCAAAGTACGTCCAAGACTATTCTTATCTTGGATTCCTAGTCCTCAAAGAATATCTGTCCTTCCATGACTACTCTTATCTTGGATTCCATAATACATCCTCAAAGGGTATCAGATACCAGATGATTACCAAATCCTCCATTATTTCTTCGTAGGTGAAGACCAGAATGAAATGTATATCTCTCTCTTTCCTTATGACCTTCACTAAGACTTACGATTGTTGGTCCTAGTCTAGTGCATGACACATGAGATAAAGAACCATAACTGTCACTCCATATTAACCAGGGATGACAATTCCATTCTATAAAGGAATGTACCCAATATCCCTCTTAATTAGGGACTTGTATTAGCTTCATCGGTGTGAGTAATGGGACACCTAGCTACTCTAAATAAATCCTTTCCTCTATGTCATGGATTTCTTCTTAGTTGTGGAGTCTTCATCTTTTGGGAATTATTCATAGGGCACATACCATCCATCACTTTCATCCACAACTAATTTCATCATTCCATCGGAGAGTGATCCATTAGTCTTCTCATCTGGTCTAGCTTCATGTCTTGCTGCTATCTCCATACCATATTTCTTTCAAGGATATTTCATCCTGCCACATGGTTATCGACGGTGGAATACATATTCCCTTTGGAAACCCCACATAATCCCATTTAGATATAGTTCAAAATAAAAATTAACACTTAAATAAAAATTAGCTTTGTGATGGTATTTCACCATGACATATTCCTGTAGGTATCAAAATCCTTCAAACATGTTGACACATCTATAAAGATATGCATTGTCAAGGGTCTCCATCTTTTCCATACTTCCATCAGAGTTTGCATATCTTCCTGGGATACTTCCTAGTCAACTCTTCTTAGTCTTCATGGATGTTGATTGTATTTACCATGGTTGTATTTCTCATGATATATTCCTTTCTTTCTTCACACATTTCATTCCCAGGAGCTTCCAATCAGAGTTCCTTAATAGTTTCCATTCATCTCATACTTCATATGAGAATATATTATGCTGATTTCATCTAGTGTGAACCAAGTACAAATTATACAACAAGAATACATATCTTGGATTCACCCGATATAACAATGTACTAAAGTTAAATACTGAATCGCTTCTACGAATATTTTGTAGAATTAAAAACACAATGGATAATCACATGAACATGAAGAATGATCAATCACACAAAACACAGATAATTTCTTGGGGAAAGATTACAGCTAAAAACCACACTATCTTCTATTGTATATTAAGCATGGATCATGAAACAAATACAATATATTTCTCTTCTCACAAGAGCCTCCAACATTCAACTATTTGTCTCACACTGTCCTCACAGAAAACTAACCAATACTTATTCAATTTCCATCCTCCTGAGAGCTTACCTTGCTTGCGTAATCCTTGATGGTCAAGATCCCTAAAATATAGGAATTATTGCCTGCCTTGACTGGGAAAGTATCAGGGGCACTCCAATGGGTGGTTGGATGCATGTGAGAAAGCCAATAATGTCACAAATGATAGTCAACTTCCCTTTCACCTAGAACTCAATTGGGTCTCCACTGGATCTGACATGCATGCAACTAATAATAGTAAATCCTCAGTTTCATTTGAGATCACTGCATGTGAATTAATTATTATTTAATTAACTTGATCTCTCACTACTTGTCTCTTCAATTACAACTAGCACAACTGAGTTTAAATCACTTAATTTAGTTAAACTTTTTACAACTTGCACAAACACATGCATCACTGCACTTCGAACTCTGTTACAACTAGAATTACTCTGCATGTCCCACCAACCAACCTCTAACTCAAAATCCACTAGCTAACTGAATTTTCCACTTCAGTTAACAATTTCAAGTCCACATTGAGAATAGATTATAGTTTAATTTCCATATAAATTAAGGGATAATAAAAATAGACATGCACCCAAAAATAGCACTATGGGCCCCACCCTAGTTTGGGGGATTAATGCAACCAAGTGCTTAATGCACTAGGCGTGGGTGCTGAATCTTCTTATTGAATCTCAACACTCCCTCTCAACAAGAAATGGATTATCCTTCACCCCAATCCTGTCTCTGTGGTATTCGAATTTGCTCCTAGTTAGCAGTTTTGTCAGAATATCTGCATCCTGATCTTCCGTGGGAATGTACTGAAGCAACATGATTCTTCTCTACAAAAAATATTTGAGAAGATCATACCAGATATCTATATTCTTGGAACTATCATGAAACACAATATTAATCGAGAGATTAATGCAACTCTGATTATCACAATGAATCACTATCGGATCCATCTGAGAACCAAACAAACCAACCAAGATCTTTTTCATGTAGATAGCCTCACATGCAGCTTGAATTGCTGCCATGTATTCTTCTTCCGCTGAACTGAGTGCCACAGGTCATTTCTTCCTGCTGTACTAAGAAACTGATGTCAACCCAATGATAAAGATCCCCCTTGATGTGCTCTTTCCATCCGATGGACTACTAGCCCAATTTGCATCTGTGAAGCCATGAAACTTCACTCCATATATCTGTCTATACCATAGATCATAGTCTGATGTGCCCCTGAGGTATCTCAGGACATGCTTCCCCACCTTCCAAAAGATCTTGGTAGGCTTAACCATAGCTTGACTCAGCTGGTTAACTGTGTAGCAAATGTTTGGTCTCATGTTCACTAGATACATTAGTGAACCCACTAACTGTTGATAGGCAGTAGAATCCACTACCTCTCCAGAAGTAGAATCCTCTTTCCTCCAATTTCATGTAAGAGGAGTATCCATGGGTTTGCATCTCTCCATGTTAAACTTACCCATTATGTCCTTTGCATACTTTTCTTGAGACAAAAAAATTTCACCATCCTGTTGCCATATTTCTAATCCAAGGAAATAATGAAAGAGTCCAATGTCCTTCATTTCAAACTCCCTTGCAAGATCCTCCTTGCATGAGTGTATCAGTTTCTCATCACTCGTCAAAATTAAATCATCAACATAAAGAACAATGAACAATAGCTTACCCTCAACCACAATCTGGTACAGGTTTGCATCTGCTTCAATTTTGGTGAAGCCCATTCCAGTAAAATAACTGTCTTTCTGAGTGTACCAAGAATGGGGTGCTTGCTTCAACCCATACAACGCTCTTTTGAGTCGGAACACATGCGACTCACTATTTTAGATCTCGAAATTTTTAGGTGTCTCTATGTACACCTCTTCCTCAATGATCCCATTTAGAAACATAGTTTTCACATCCATATGATGAATGTGGCAGCCCATCTGCACTGTGAGTGCAAGGATGGATCTTATGGACGAGTACCTTGAAACAAGTGCAAATTTCTCATCATAATCTATCCCCTCGATCTGTGAGGATCCCCAGGCCACAAATTTGGCCTTGTATTTCTCCACACTCCCATTAGTAGCTTGCTTTATCTTGTATATCCATCTCGAACCTACCACTGATTTTTCGACCGGTCATGGGACAATTTCCCATGCACTATTTTTGACAATGGAGTCATACTCCACCATTGAATCAACCCAAGTAGGCTACTGCAGTGCTTCTTGAAAGGAAGATGGTTAAGTCACAATACATTTTCTCATAAGAGCCATGTATCTAGTAAATAGGTCAAGAGACTGTCTTTGTCTACACTGTGAAGTAGGGAACCTACATTCTGTGTAGCATTAAGTCTCAACATATCAGCTTCCGTGGTGCGCCTTCTGCCATTTTTGATGGATGGCTCTGCATGAGTGGCTTCCTCCACTCCATGAACCTCCTCATGTGGCTGATCCACATCTTGAGACTCATCCTTGGGAATGAACAGTTCCTCCTCTGCATGCAAGACCATCTCCCTCTCAAGGGACAACCACATGGCTTTCCCTTCATCAAATTTTATATCCTGTCGCAAAAAAATCATTTTGCTGTTTGGCAGATACACACGATAATTATGGGGTGTTTCTGTATACCTCACAGAAATCTCGACCTCAAATGTTGGTTCCAGCTTCTTCTTGGTGTCCTTGGTCACATGCACATAAACATATGAACCAAAAATTATTAAAGTGTGAAACATCATGTTTCTTACCAGTGAAAGCCTCTTCAGGTGTAGTCATGCCAAGTACTCTATGAGGACAACTGTTCTTTACATAAACCGCAGTGTTGCATGCTTCCGCCCACAAATGTATTGGTAGGCCCTGATCATGCAACATCGCTCGTGCTGCACCCACGATCGTTCTGTTCTTCCTCTCCGTGACCCCATTTTGAAGTGGGTTATGAGGCACTATGAGTTCTCTTTGAATTCCTTCTTTACTACATAATTTATTGAATTAGTTGGAGATGTATTCTCCACCATCATCACTCCTAAGAGCCTTCACTTTCTTCCCTAACTCTTTCTCCACCAATGCCTTAAACTTACAGAACTTAGAGAATGTTTGATATTTCTTCTGCATGAAGAAGATCCAACATTTATGATAAAATTTATCAAAAAAGATTACATAGTACTTATGTTTTACTGTTGAAGCAACTAAAAATGGTCCACACACGTCTGTGTGAACTCTTTCAAGGATCTCCCAAGCTCGGTTATCCTTCTCATGAAAGGTGGAATTTACATACTTCCCCATGGTGCAACTCTTGCATTGATCTAAATGAGCAAGTGTTCCCATTGGAAGTACAGTAGAAATTTTTTGCATGACTTTCAAGGCTCCATGATGAAGATGGCCCAATCGGCTATTGCATAATTCACCCTCATCCCAACTTACCACTTTTTCCGCCTTACCCACCATGGCAACAGAACCATCTACCTCCATCTTGTAGAGATTATTAACTTGAATCCCTATCGTCTTGGCTTGAATCGTTGTTTTATGTTGCAAGAAAGATTTTCCATCACTAAAAACAACGTCATAGCCTCTGTCCTGCAACATTGTGACTGGGACCAAATTTTTCTTCAAACCTGGTACATACATTACATTTATTAATTGAAAGGGTTTACCTGACTCCCTATGAAAGGCAATGGTACCAATATTGGTAGCACTGTACTACCTGTCGTTGCCCATCTCAATATGCATCTAGAGATATTTCTCCTCCAAGTCACTGAAAAGTTCCTTATCTCCCGTCATGTGAAAGGAAGCACCACTATCCAAATACCACACTGATCCCAATGCAATTAACACCATGAATGAAATCAAGGAGAATTCAAGCTCAAATTGTGAGGCAAGGGCCTCACCAGTTGTAGATCCAACAACCTTCTTGTTCTTCTTCTTTTGTGGACAGTTAGTAGCAAAATTCCCATGTTCGTGATAGTGAAAACACTTCACCTTGGACATGTCCTGCTTCTTGCCTTTAGACTCGGATTTATAATGGAATTTATTCCCATTCCCATTCTTCGCCTTGGTAGCCAAAGAAAAATCCTCTTCATCATAATGCTTAGATGAAGAGCCATCTTTGGTGTTCCGTCTGAACTCCTTCTACACCAAATCTAACCATAGTCATTCCCAATCTGGTAATTTTTCCCGTCCATTGATAGAGTCTTCATAACTGTAGTAAATCTTAGGAAGTCCTAGGAGAGACAAAATCACCAAATAATCATCAAAGACTATTATTCCCACACTCCCTATTTCATCCCGACATTGGAAAAAATTTGTGAGATATTTTGGAATAGTGTCGCCCTTTTCCATCTTGAATTTCCTGAGTTTATCTTTGAGCGCCAATTTCATATGGTCACTGCTGCTTTGGAATAGATCCGTCAAGGCCTTCCACATTGAATATGGTGTGGCTTTACCATGGAGGCTTGCAAAAATGTGGTCTTGTAATCCCTCCAACATGATCCTCCTTGCCTTTGCCACTTTCTTTTGCTATGCATCAAGATTTGCAGCATCTACAACATCGGGCTTAGGAACATCTTTTTCAATGAATTCCTTCAACCCATTGCCTTCGAGTACTGCCTCCATCCTGTCCTTCCAATAAAATTAGTTTGATCTGTCCTTGAGTGCATACTATAACCTCAAGCCATTGAAAGCCATTTTGATCTTGAATTAGTTGTAGCACCAATAAGGTCTTTCTGCAAATTCGAATTCTATCCAGTCAAAAACTCAGCTCCTGCTTCACTTCTGCAATTACTTGTCCTTTAATATCATGTAGAAATTATACAACAAGCATGTATATCTTGGATTCACCTAATCTAACAATGTACTAAAGTTAAATACTAAATCGCTTCTACAAATCTTTTGTGGAATTAAAAACATAATCACTAATCACATGAATATGAAGAAAGATCAATCACTCACAATAGAGATAATTTCCCGAGGAAAGCTTACAACTAAAAACCCTGCTATCTTCTATTGTATATTAAGCATGGAACATGAATAAAATACAATACCTTTCTCTTCTCACAAGAGCCTCCAACATTAAACTATTTATCTCACACTGTCCTCACGGAAAACTGAGCAATACTTAATCAATTTCTAGCCTCTTGACATCCTATCTTGCTTGCGAAATCCCTTATGGTCAAGATCCCTAAAAGATAGGAATTATTTCCTACCTTGACTATGCAAGTATCATGGGAACTCCAATGGGTGGTTGGCTGCATGTTTTCAAGCCAATAATGTCACAACTGACATTCAACTTCCCTTTCACCTAGAACTCAACTGGGTCTCCACTGGATTTGACATGCATGAAAATAATAATAGTAAATACTCAGTTGAATGTGAGATCAATGCATGTGGATTAATTAATATTTAATTCAATTGATCTCTCACTACTTGAATCTTCAGTTTCAACTAGCACAACTGCGTTTAACTCACTTAACTGATTTAAACTATTTACAACTTGCACAAACTCATGCACCACTGCACTTTGAACTCTGTTACAACTAGAATTACTCTGCATGTCTCCCCAACCAACCTCTAACTCAAAATCCACTAGATAACCGAATTTTCCACTTCATTTAACTATTTAAAGTCCACATTGAGAATAAATTATAATTTAATGTCGATCTAAATTAAGGGATAATAAAAATAGACATGCACCCAAAAATAACACTGTGGGCCCCACCATAGTTTGGGTGCTTAATGCAACCAAGTGCTTAATGCACTAGGAATGTGTGTTGAATCTTCTTGTTGAATCTCAACAAACCATGCATTTCAACATCCTTTTAGAGGAGGATATCTCCTTCCTTTGATCATGCTTCTCAGGATAGAAGTAGTGATCAACGTTACCTGCAACCATACAAAATGACATTATAATATTAAATACAAGCATACATACCTCACTTACCTTCAGGTAATCCATGCTACATTCAGAAGCTTCCTTGATTGAGAAGATTTTCAATCCCTTAATCTTCTTTATGTCATCATATCATCGCCCATGAATTCTATAAGCTGGAATTCCTGATGAAACAATTTCTTCCTCTCTATATTAGTGAACACTTCGATGATGATTCTATTAGAGAATCTTGAGGATCTTGTATTTCATTATTCGACAATTGTTTCCTTTTGATATATTATAAGAATTTTTCTAGATAACTTCATCCTTCCAATGAGGTTCCCAAGAGCTACATCCTTCATATTTGATTGCCATGGATTTAGTTCCTCCTGTCATTCATGATTCCCCATGGTGATGTCATGATATATTTCTTCTAATGCTTTCATGATGCGATATTTCCTCTTATTATTTATCACAACCATATCCTATGAAATATCTAGGAGTTATGACAAGACCTTTTGTGAGGGAGACTATCTTAATTATAGTAAACATATCTTAATCCTTCTTTCCTAGGTCTTATTTCCTCCAAATTAATTTATCTTTTCGATGATATTAGTTTTATTCATGTAATGTATGATTCATTTAAATTTAAGCACTCTTAGCCTCAACTTGTCTACTTCTATCTAGCGTAGATCCACAAGTTGTTAGATGAGGAAAATTTATTGTCCCATTGGACATTTTTTACCTTGTACATTGATGATTATCCTTTTATCATTTCTCTTAGATCTCATATCAGGTCTAAGTGATATGGCCTTCTTTACTGTATCTTTAGAAAATATATATTATAGCTTATCATATATCTCTTTGATGTCTTCACTCCTGCTACATATGGATTAGGGGACCTTTGAATGATTTCATAAGAATCCTTTGATTCCTTTACATATATTTAGAGGAGACATTTCCATTGATATTTTCAATGATCTCACTTTATATGAGGGTTATTTCTATACTCCTTTGTAATGAAATATTGATGACCTAACCAAATTATAGATGTTATTGCAATACATGAAGTCATTTTACCGAATTTGGTTATAGAATAAATTATAATTACTTGAAATGTGAAGATGAAATCTTCACCTTTGTCACTTTGATGGTGGTTGAAGAATATATATCCTTTCTTTAATGATAGGAGCTTGTCTTATATATTTTTGAGATGATAATGCCTTCTTTCCTTCAAGATAGTTCAACTTCTTTAAATGAATTGAGTTCAGAAATGTTTCCAGGACCACGATAATGTGGTATTGCTTATCTATTCTTCGAACTGATTTGCATTATAGATATCTTTCTCTTTGTTGTTGATATTATCAAACCTTCTTTCCAAGTGCGTCAAGAAACAATAATTTATGTGATTTAGTGTGACCATGCCTACTGCATTTGATTTTATCATTGAGATTTGTCTTACCTCTGAAGTAGCTAAGACAAAGGTATGCTTCACTGTTCCTTCACTGAGTCCATTTTCTTTGATGACTATAAAAGATGTCGAACCCATCACTGTTTTCTGAAATATATCTGAGATGTCGATAAAAATATTTTCTTGAAATAATTAAATATTTTCTTGATGTGCCAAATATTTGTTTGTTTATATTTTCCTTACCCATACAAAATAGAGATATCATGAAACTGTTATCTATACTCCATCACCAAAATTTTAGACGAGATATGAACCTAGATCGTGTGTTTTCTTGAATGAGATCCTTCTTGAGTGCCTCTTAGATGAAGTGTTTACTTTGATATAATCGTTAAGTTCCTCTTAGATTCATGTCTTATATTGTCACCATAACTCCAATACAATGTTGAGAAATTAGGGATTTTATTAAAAATTATCTTCTTGATAATTACTTGTGATCTACTTCGTGCTTCTTTCTCTGAGATCTTGTCTTCATTATATTTTTATGTTCTTAATCAAGTCAATTATCAAATAAAAAAGAGACACAATAGTTAGGCTTGCAAAACAGCGCCAAAACCTCTCACTCTTTGGGAGGAAAACCCTGCATCAAATTCTTATTATAGAGATTCCAATTGATGAATACCAAGACCATGACCCTTGACCTATTTTTCCATTCCCAAACCAGGACACAGTCATCCTTTTTCATTGATTATTTGATATTCCTTATTCTTTTATCTTCTCTTGCATGACACCAAAAATTTCTCACTATAGTAGCATCTAAAAATTGTGGTATATCCCCGAACTGTGGCTTTACCAAATTTCACATCATACCATCACTAGCACCGAGTTGCACCATGTAGCATCTAACGATATTGATCATCACAACATGACAATAAAACTAAGTGTTTCACTTAGTAACACACATATCACTCACTTTTATAGCATTACCTTATCATCACAACATTGAGACCACTGTGATATATCTGTATAACAGAAAATATTCCATCTGAACTATAGGTATGCTGAGAAGATCCTGAGGATGATCCATACCTTTCTCACTGTAATTACCCATCCGAGACTGCAGTCATTACACTGAACTATACCATGGTTAATCCACATCTTTTCCTCTATGGAATCCATATGAAATAACAAAAATTGCACCACAATGATCTTCTGAAAAATGTCCTAACAATATCTCTATTCTATCACCCAAAAACTCAAAGAGATGTCTGAATCTACTTACTGTGGAAATGTGAAATCCTTGACCCCATTTATATAGTAAGTCATCCATCAATATTAGTTGACATGAGCAAGTGAACCGATGTGTCTTATTTATGTGAGCTGACATGAGTATGTTCTCATATATCTTTCAGGCTGACCATGAATAAAGGATGTTTGTTCCCGTCTATTGGAGGGTTTCAACTTCTAAGTGTAACATCACTTCATTTACATGGCTTTAATTATCTTTATGAAAATATGAAAAAATACTAAAGACATCAAGAAAAGTATCTGACCTATAAATAAAATCCTTGCTCATGAAACCCACGATGCAAGTAATACATTAAATACATTTTATTTTTCCTTTGTCTCGTATTTACATAATATCATAATTACATGTTATTATGAAGACCAAACCTAGTTACACTTTTCAACGATCACAACCATTGAATTTAAATCTTTGTGCTAGTGTAAATCTCCTTATTGATGAATGGAAAACAAAAAATTTAATAGGGTTAAGACAATAATTTATCTAAAAAATTAGTGCATCATTCACTTTCAACATTCATTATATGTTCTTCAAGAAAATATGAGAATGTATGAAATTGTTCAAATTTTGTTCAAATTGTTATCAATCATAAAACTATTTGGGAATCAAGGTTTAGTAAAAGGAACAAGACATTAGATGACTTTGTTGGGTTACATTCTCGCTGATCTTAATTAGGAGAAACCATAACCCTTATGTTTGTCATAAAAGCTTTCTAAAATGTAAAATATTGATGAAGAGTGAGAATTAGGGCTTACCCAATTTAAAGGAGCTATTACGAATTCATTTAAATAAGATAAAAATTGGTGTATGGATGAGAAATTAAGAATTTAGGCATTAGAAACACATAATTTTGAAATTTATGATTTTATTGCAAATACCCTTGTAAGAAATATCCAGAAAGTCAAGATAATCTTCTAACTAACTTGATAGATATTGCAAAACTAAAACAAATCGTCATATTGATGCCAGAATTCATTTCAACTAATAATATTCTTACAATTCTACACAATTTGCATAACATATTAGATTTAAAACTTAAAATTCCATGAAAAATGCATAAAATTGTATTTCATTAGTAGTAAACTTCAAAACATAAGTTGGTAAGGAACATAAATGATAAGAAAAATGGACAACCCAAGAGTTACTTCAGTATTCTTCCCCAAAATTGATTCAAGACCTTCCAACAATTCAACAAAAAATTTGGCAGAGTCCCCCCTACAACCAATATTTATCCCCCCATTTACATTTCAAAATTATGCTTATATATAGTCACTCAAGAGCTTATCCCTACTTTAAACCACTAGTGGTATTTGAAAAACCACCCAAAAATATTTACAAAATTCCCAGTTATATTATAACTAAATTATTCCAGATGTTTCTTGAAGGATTTGCTAGCTGTGGAGTGGGCCCCTCAAATTTTGGAATTGGTAGCTCTTATCTCTCTATTCACAAGGTGTTTCCCTCCTTATCTCTCTTAGGTGTTGCATGGTTCATGAACTACAGTGGACTGGGAAATATAGTGAAAATGCTTCCAGTAGTGATGTCAAAGATGTTGATGGTGTTTTCGATGGTGATGCACGTGTCAGTGGTGCCAAACTCTTCCCTGCTTCTGTTGGAATAATATTTGGCTCTTATTTAAACCTTATTTAGAAATATAAACTATATATGTTCAATATGCCTTTAGATCATTCATCTAATGGCACGTCACATGACTTTGTGATGGCAGTGTGGGTGCAGGTTTTAAGGAGAGTTGTTCAAACTTGGTTACAATGTTCTCTAACTCTGGAGGAATTTGATCCTGATCTCCTTTTTCTCTCTCGGTCATAAAATTTTATTAATTATGCTGATAAAAACTAATAAAAAGATAGTCGGAAGCAAAATTCCTTTTATACATTCTGAAACATAATAATAAAACTTAAACCAAGGTTTTAAACCTTTCAGTCCCTTATACCTTTGGTACACTTAAACCATATTTAAAGCATTCGACAATGTATAATTTACTTTGAAAACAATGAAACCATTTCGGGAGTGGTTTCGAACTTTAAAACGCTTTAATAAAACTTTTTTTGAAACAATGTTCAAACCTTTGGAACACACGTTAAACCCTTCAGAATCAACGTGTAAACACCTTTGGAAATGAATATTTAAACCCTCGGCAATGTAATATTATGATGTACTTTAAACAATGTTTAAATCCTTTCGGCCCCACATATATCTAGATTTCAAACCTTAATAAAGTTCCATTGCATAAAACATCGGGTCCATACCTTTCATTAAACACCATGTACGTCCCGACGCGAACACCGTCGGATCTTCGTCGATCACGATCGGATGGATATCGCATCCATTCCACCTCCGAACTCTATCAAGTGAAAGGCACGCGAAATCACCGGTTTTGGCATTGTGACGTGTCGCGTTCTAATTTGATTGCGTTGATTTGAATAAAAACCACTCCCAACCCAAAGGCTATGTGAAAATAGTGGTTTGGTTTCTTAAAACCACTTGTCCTTCAACTTTGTTTTAAATCGCGTTCAAACGTGATTTTTTGCCTTTTCTTCGTTCAACTTCAATTTCACATGAAACCCTCCTTTTCACGCATAAATCAATAAACAGAGACCTACGATCACTACCGATCTTCAAGTCAAAACCCCGAATCTCTTTCAAATTCTCGATTCTGATTACAAACAAAGAAAACCAAAACTTATTCAAATTCTCCCAACCTTTTATACAAAGGTTAATACACTCAATTTATACACAAAAAATATGAATTTAAATGGATTTTCGAAGGGATGAACCTCCGGAAAATTTCCAAGTAACAATAGTTAAAAAAATACTGCAGTATTATTAAAACAGAGGCAAAACCTCTCAATTAATTCTTCTACGACCAAATTCCGAATTCCTCCTTGTCAGAGGTTACAATTTATAGTTCTTTTACATAACAATCGACCTCCTCTTGAGGATCAAATTCTCTAAATTTAGAAAATTCCTAATTACATAATATCTTCCTAAATTCTATCAATTGAAGCTAAATATGCTTAAACAAATCTAAAACTGTTCAATCCTCCTAAATACTAGTTCAACCCTATCTAGTAAAACAGTAAATTGACAGCTAAAGGTACCAACACCTTTGCTTGGAATGTTTTTTTGGATTTTTGGAATAATTAATGAAGCCTTTTGTCTCTAAGCCTCATGCCCCTACATTAGAATCCTGAGGACAAAAATCTTCATGGGCTCCTGTCCATGAGCTCCTCCACAGAACTGCCCAATTTCTGCAGCATGGTTTCTGTCATCCAGGTAGCATCTTCAATTGGCTGATCCTTCCACTTGATCAAGTATTGAAAATACTCCTGTCCCCTGGTCTTATTAAACACTTTCTTGTCTAAGATCCTCTCTAGCTGTAATGTCTTTGATGTGGGTAACTGTTTCACCTAGTCATTCTTTGTATTCTGATCTTTCATCTGTGCCACCATCTTCATATTTGTACAAATCAGCAACATTGAATATTGGAGATATTCCAATATCAGATGGTAATTCAATTTCATAAGCATTTGCAGAAAACTTTCTCAATATCCTGCATGGTCCTATCTTTTTGAATTTTAATTTGTTATACTTCTTCTTTGGAAATCTTTCTTTTATTAAGTGTGCTAAAACCAAATCACCAACTTCAAAATTAACTTCTCTTTTGCTCAAATTTGCTCTGTTCTTGTACTTGATGTTGCTGTCTTGTAGCTGCCGCTTTACATGTTCATGTATTGCTTGAATCTCTAAAGCAAACTCCTCTCCTTCACACTTCTCATTTCTGCTTTTCCCAAGTTCCTCAATTCAGATACTCCTCTTGGGTGCATTCCATAAACTATATGGAATGGACTCTGCCCTGTACTTCTGTTAGGTGAATCATTATATGCGTAATACACTGTGGTAAAAATATGATCCTTTATTTAGGATGTTCTCCTGTAATACTTCTCAAAAGATAACCCAAACTTACATTCCTTCAAATCCTTCTTTTAGTCTATCCATCGGTCAAGGGTGATAAAATTTGGCCCAGAGTATGTTAATTTCTTTACCCCCAATATGAATCCATCGTGATACAATATTGGTTTGTCAAGGATTTACTCCGTACGTAAACTCAGTTTAGTACCGAGATTCTTCCACAATGTCCTCCAAAAATGACCAATAAATTTGGTATCTCTATCAGAAACAATAATTTTAGGTAACCCATGTAATCTGACAATTTCCTTGAAAAACAAATTGGCAACATGAGTAGCATCACTGGTTTTATAACATGGAATAAAATGTGCCATTTTTGAAAATATTTCAACTACAACATAGATTACATCATTCCCTCTCTGTGTCTTAGGCAATCCTAAAACAAAATCCATACTTACCATATCCCAAGTTCTATCTAGAATAGGTAATGGAATGTACAAACCTGCATTTTAACTTTTCCCTTTTGCATATTGACAAATTTTACAATTCTTCACATAATTTTCCACTTCAGATCTCATCTTTGGCCAAAAATAAAAATGACTTAGTTGCTCATAAGTCTTATCAACACCAAAATGTCCAGCAAGTCCACCACTATGTTTCTCCCTGATTAAATTTTCTCTCATAGAACAATTTGGTATGCACAACTGATTTCTTTTGAACAATAAACCCTCTTGCAAGAAATAATCTAACCACTGACTTCTGTCTATCAAAACAAGATTACAACATGCTTCAAATGCTTCTTTGAAATCCAAATCTGTCTTATAGAGTTCTTTAAGAAAATCAAAACCTAACACTTCAATTTGACTTTCTTGAACAAGAATGCTTTTCCTACTCAAGGCATCAGCTACCTTGTTTGCTTGACCACTTATATGCTTTAATACAAAGTTAAAAATTTGAAGATATTCAACCCATTTTGCATCTTTTTGATTCAATTTAGGCTGTTGCATAATAGACTATAAAGCATGATTATTTGAATATAGCACAATTTATTTAGACATTAAATAAAAAATGCACTTCGTTATAGCATCATTTCTCACCTTCATATGATTCATGATTTCTTTTATGGCTTTGGGCACCCATTCCTATAGACTTGGACAAATTCACTTAAAAACAGTGTAAAAATCCCCATACGCGATTATGCCCAGACTTTTCCGCGTGTATACGCGAGTCCAACTGCACTTTTCCGCGTATGCCATTAAAATTATGAAAAAATATATAAAAATTCCCTATTTTCGGGCTAGGTTGATGGTTACTCAGGTAGTTCAACCACCCCAGCACGTGGCCAACTGTTTCCAACTGTTGAAACTACTTGGAGGGAGTATAAAAACCCCTCATGTGTATGGCCTAAGGGAGAGAGAGAATTTATTGATATTATACTCTGTTGGTATTCCCTATCCAAGTCCGATTCCCCGTGCCTCCTGCACTTTCCCAGTTCATTACAGGAAACCCTTGTTTCCTTGAGATGCTCATCTCCCTATATGTCATCTCGTATGCACCAGTTTGGAAGGAGTCTTAGCGAGGCAAGGGCGGGACGGATCCGGACGACGGTCTGCTTGAAGGCCGTGGAAGGATTCAGGTGATCTCTCCACTCGTTACTTTTGTACATGCTATTTATAATACAAAAGTACCATCTTGTTCCCGAAATATACGTGTTAGTGTCTGCTTACATATATGAGAAAATTGTTATTTAAGCATTCATTATGATTTATTTGATGTTTTATATGAATTTCACTAACATTTAGAGTAGATATATGCTGTACAACCAGTTCTTCGTGCTTGTTTCTTCTTGTCTTTCAGGTTAAGAAGGAAGGACGGTTGCTGGGGGTTTGGACCCTGCGGGATCTGCTTCAACCGTAGGACCTACGGGTAACTTCCTCGATCTACTCTATTTAGTTTTTTCTGAACATGCATGGTTGTGTGAGTCCTTCTTAAGTAGCATGCCCTCAAGCCCGTGAGGTTTTAACCCAACGAACCTCTAGGGTGATTTTCCCGAAACAACTTCTTCAATGATTGTACAATTGCATAAAATTCTTTGTCATAAGAAGAGTACTTCCTCCTTGTCTCATTTTGCTTCTCACTAAAATATGCTACAGGTCTATCTTCTTGACTTAATACAGCTCCAATAGCTTCCCCACTGTCATCACATTTCACTTGAAATGGTTTATTAAAATCAGGCAAAACTAAGACAGGTTTCTGAGTTATCTTTTGCTTTCAGCTTCAGCAGTCCACTTGAATGGTTGTTTGTCCTTTTTTATGGTTTCAATGATAGGTGCATTGATCTTACTAAAATTCGTTTTGAATTTTCTATAAAAACTAGCAAGACCATGAAAACTTATTACCTCAAAAACACTTTTAGGTGAAGGCCACTCCACAATTGCATTTATCTTCTCTGGATCCATTTTTAATCCTTCAACAAAAACAACAAAACCTAGATATACCAATTCTTCTTTCATGAATGAACATTTCTTTAAATTTACCAGTAACTTCTCTTGATGTAACTTCCTTAAGACATAATTAAGATGTCTTAGGTGTTCTTCCTTTGTTTTGCTGTAAATTAATATATCATCCAGATATACTATTGCAAATTTACCAATAAATTCCTTCAATACTTCATTCATGAGCCTCATAAAGGTACTAGGTGCATTTGATAAACCAAAAGGCATTACCATCCATTCATACAATCCCTCATTTGTTTTAAAGGTTGTTTTCCATTCATCACCTTCCCTTATCCTAATTTGATGATACCCACTTTTCAAATCTAGTTTTGAAAAATATCTTGCTCCACTCAAACAATCCATCAAATCTTCAATTCTAGGTAAAGGAAATCTATACCTGATTGTTATTTTGTTGATTGCTCTTGAATCAGTGCACATTCTCCAACCTCCATTTTTCTTCGGACTTAATATTGTAGGAATTGCAGAAGGATTCAAACTTTCTCTGATCAAACCTTTGTCAACCAATTCCTAGACTTGCTTTCTGATTTCTTCATTTTCTGTAGGAGTCATTCTGTAAGCTGCTTTGTTTGGCAGATTTGATCCTGGAATCAAATCTATCTGATGGCTGATTCTTCTTACAGGTGGTAATTCATCAGGCAAATCATCCATAATAATATCACAATAACTCTCCAACATTTCTTGAATTTCAATTTGCAAATCACAAATTTTAGTAGAAGTAAATACTGCCTTAGGTTTGCAAACTAAAGCAAAATTTACCTCATCATCTTCAATCTGCTGCAAGTATTCTTTTCCACTCAACAATAAAGTCTTTAGATCAGACTTTTTACTTGATGCATCTTCTTCTTCCATAGGTAACAATGTTTGATTCATACCATCTTTGAAAAACTTGAAAGTGTTTCTCTTCCCATCATGTACTGCTGCTCTGTCATACTGCCAAGGTCTACCCAGCAATATGTGACACACATCCATAGGCATCACATCACACATGATTTTATCTTTGTAGCTGCCCATTTGCAATTCTATTTCACACTGTTCCTTTACTATCAAATGATGTCCCTTTTGAAGCCATGACACCTTGTAGGGTGTTGGATGTTCCTTTGTCTTCAATTTAAATTTCTCTATCACCTCTATAGAGACCAAATTATCTGTATTGCCACTCTCAATTACCAATTGACATCATTTCCCTTGAACCTTACACACACTTCTGAACAAAGTCTTTCTCTGTATTGGTTCAACAACTTCTTTTGTTTGTTTCAACAAAAATTTGTTAACCACCAAAGATTCTCCTTTATCTGGCACAATTTATTTCTCTGTTTCAGGAAACTTTGCTGCTTCTTCTCCAGTCTGAGCAACAATTGCATTTCTCTGATTTGTCCCCACATTCTCTTTCTCTGGACATTCATAGGCTATATGTCCTAATTTGTTACATCTGTAACATCTGACTTCTCTTCCTCTGTTTATGCCTCCTCTTCCTTTATAAGAACTCCTTCTGCCATTTGTATCACCTTCTGTGGGTGCATACTGAGGTGAAATGCTGCTAGCTCCATCTCTTGGTGTTGTAGATCTTCCTCTACCACCTTTACTTCCTCTTCCTCGGAAAGTACCTCTTCCTTTGGTAGATTGCTTCCTTAAAATTTTTTCTTCAGCTTTTAAGGCCATCTGGTAAGCCTCTTCTACTGTCTTAGAAGACAATATACTTATCTCATCTTGAATCTCCATTATGAGACCATTTATGTACTTAGAAATATTCTCTGTTGTATCTTGAATTTTTCCTGCTCTTATGCTCACTTTGTAAAATTATTCTGTGTATTATTTTACTGTAATTAATCTCTGTCTAAGATTCTGCATTTTCCTAAATAGTGAAAGCTGATAATCACTAGGAAAAAACTTACCTCTCAGCTTTGCCACCATTCTGTTCCGATTCTTGATTGGTTTCTTACCAACTCTCCTTCTCTCTGCTTGCACTCCATCCCACCAAAGTGTTGCATGTCCTTTCAACCTTGTGACAGAAAACTTAACTCTCTTTTCTTCACCCATCTCTTCATAATCAAAGCCTTTATTCATTTCATTGATCCAGTCTATCAACTCTTCTGGATTCAATCCTCCTGCAAAAGCTGATACTTCAAGTCTAGTCTTGGATGTAGAGCCTAAAACCGATTTAAAGAATCTCATATCAGGGGTAAGCTCAACATTTTCTTCTTCTTCTTCAACTTTAGGTTCACTAACATCTTCAGGATCTCTATGTTGTCCTACTTCAATTGCTTCCAATTTGGCTTGAATTTGCTGCATAGTCTCTTGTACTTCAGCATTTGCAACTGGTCTACCTCTTCTTCTACCAACACCACCTCTACCAATTCTGATAGCCATGCTGGATTTCTTTCTCTGACTTTTGGAAGCCTGTTCAGTGTCTGAAAAATGCTCTGATACCACAAATGATGGTAGTGTGGGTGCATGCATTATGGAGAGCTGTTCAAACTGGGTTACAATGTTCTCTAACTCTGGAGGAATCTGATCTTGATCTCCTTTTTCTCTCTCGGTCATAAAATTTTATTAATTCTGCTGATAAAACTAATAAAAAGATAGTCGGAAGAAAAATTCCTTTTATACATTCTGAAACATAATAATACAACTTAAACTAAGGTTTTAAACCTTTCGGTCCCTTATACCTTTGGTACAGTTAAACCATGTTTAAAGCATTCGGCAATGTATAATTTACTTTGAAAACAATGAAACCCTTTCGGGAGTGGTTCCAGACTTTAAAACACTTTAATAAAACTCTTTTTGAAACAATGTTCAAACCTTCTAAACACACGTTAAACCCTTCAGAATCAACGTTTAAACACCTTCGGAAATGAATATTTAAACCCTCGGCAATGTAATATTATGATGTGCTTTAAACAATGTTTAAAGCCTTTCGGCCCCACATATATCTGGATTTCAAACCTTAATAAAGTTTCATTGCATAAAACCTCGGGTCCATACCTTTCATTAAACGTCGTGTACCTCTCGACGCGAACACCATCGGATCTCCATCAATCACGATCGGACGGATATCGCATCCATTCCACCTCCGAAATCTATCACGCGAAAGGCACATGAAATCGACTGTTTTGGCACTGTTACGTGTCGCGTTCTAATTTGATCGCATTGATTTGAATAAAAACCACTCATGACCCAAAGGATGTGCGAAAACAGTGGTTTGGTTTCTCAAAACCACTTGTCCTTCAACTTTGTTTTAAATCGCGTTCAAACGCGATTTTTTGCCTTTTCTTTGTTCAACTTCAATTTCACATGAAACCCTCCTTTTCACTGCATAACTCAATAAACAAAGACCTATGATCACTGCCGATCTTTAAGTCAAAACCCATAATATCTTTCAAATTCTCGATTCCGATTACAAACAAATAAAACCAAAACTTATTCGAATTCTCCCAACCTTTTATACAGAGGTTAATACACTCAATTTATACACAGAAAATATGAATTTAAATGGATTTTCGAAGGGATGAACCTCCGGGAAATTTCCAAGTAAAAAAATTTAAACAAATACTGCAATCTTATTAAAACAGAGGCAAAACCTTTCAATTGATTCTTCTACGGCCAAATTCCGAATTCCTCCTTGTCAGAGGTTACAATTTATAGTTCTTTTACATAAAAATCGGCCTCCTCTTGAGGATCAAATTCTCTAAATTTAGAAAAATCCTAATTACATAATATCTTCCTAAATTCTATCAACTGAAGCTAAATATGCTGAAACAAATCTAAAAATGTTCAATCCTCCTAAATACTAGTTCAACCCTATCTAGTAAAATAGTAAATTGACAGCTAAAGGTACCAACACCTTTTCTTGGAACATTTTTTTGGATTTTTGGAATAATTAATGAAGCCTTTCGTCTCTAAGCCTCATTCCCCTGCATCATCTAATAATGCATACTCATAATAGATTCATAATCTATCCCTCCCTACTCCTTGAAAAGGTTCTTCAACATGAGATAAAGTTGAAAATGTTTTCTATATAAATCCATGATGCCCTTATCTTGTGATGTATGGTTTTGTTCCTCCAGTTCCTTTTTCCTTTCTCTCATGGTCTTTACGTTGTTGAAAAAAGACTCCTTGAGGTACAAATTTCCACATTCATCAAATAATGTTGCGAAATTATTCTTATACAACTCCTCACACTTGCTTTTAAAATTTTGAATTCCTCAATCATATTTTTCTCTCCCTTCTCTATTTGCGTCACCAACTTGTATTTCTTTTCCAATTGGCTTTCTCTAACTATTAGATGAGAGAATTTAATATTTTACTTCGTGACCTCTTCTTTGGTGAGATGACTAAATAATTCTATGACTATTTCAGCCCTACGTGAGGTCTTCTCAGTGTCCCTTGAGATCCTTCATTTCTCTATGGATTAAATTAATTATTTCAATCTTATCTGACACTAGATCCAAATGCCCCCAACATTTGTGCACTAGAATTATGATATTTTCTCAAAAACCATTCTTAGCTATTATGAAAGAGATCTAATTTGTGTTTTCTCTCTTTTGAAGAAAAAAATGATCCTCCAATCTCTTAGTGTAATCCCTTTCCTAGATAAGTTATACTTTAGTCACTACCAATTCCTTCCTCATATTTGGAGAGGATTGTACCCCTTAAAATTCTTCTAGGACACTCAAGGAGTCCATTTTCTCAATCAGATTATGAAATAATTATCTCAGTTTCATGGCCATCATAGGTGGACCTCTAGGACTGACACTCATGGTGAGGTGACCTTCTTTTTCACCCTTCCCCTTTGTATCTGTATCACCCATTATAGAAGGTGAAGAGACCATCTCATGGGTGGAGATTTGAACTTAGAAGTAATAGAATGGTCCAGTGCCACATGTCATGAAGTTAATGTAATAGGGTGGATATATTTCTCTTTTATTTCAGGACTAATGATGGTGACATGGGTTTTGATAGCCAACTTGGGGTTTTGGGCATTGTAATGTTCCTTTTTCGGGAATTTCTGCTATATGGTCCTCAAGGATGCTGTATAAGGAAGAAGAAGTAAAAATAAGCTGAAAGGGGGCTTGGATCCCCTTGTTAAATCATTAAAAACTTCTCTTCCAGAAGTTGAGACCAAAGAAATAACTCTAGATGGGTTATTCAAATCTCCCCAAACTAGATCCTTTAAAGAATGCTCAAAGAGAGAGCCTACAACAACATATGAGCATAATCATGAAACTCTCCAAAACTGTACATATCAATATATGGAATATAATAAAGCCATAATTTTTATTAATATATCAGCTACAATATATAGAAATATGTTGAGGGACAAGCCACTCAAGCTAACTGAATGAATCTCCAATGATCAAACTATGAAATACATGAGTTGCTGCAACTGCACAAAATGCCGGAGAGTAGTGACAGCGCTGCCTATATTAGAGTAGCTACTGCTATAGATTCATAAACATGAAATATGGCTGAAATATAAAATAAATTCCCAAGAATATAGGAATGGGCTCCAATACAAGATTTCTAGCCAATCTAGAAGAGATTGCTAGAAATGCCGGAGAATGTACAATGTGACAATATGACTTGTCACTGCAACTGAATCAAAATATAAAACAAGGCTGTGGTAGATCAGAAATAATGATGCCATCCTCTGATAGTTTATCTAAGCAAAAGGTTGATCCCTCTACTTGGAAACACTCCTCTTGATGAGCTCAAATAACCCTCCCAGCAACTGCCTGCAAAAATAACACATTTCTAGCTAGAGATTGCGCTGTGAGGGAAGATGGAAGTTTGGCTTGATGCCAATGATATGAAAATAAGCTCGGGAGTCCTCCTCACTGATACTACAATGAATAGCTAAGCCCTCCACTGAAAAACAAGCCAAGGAACAACTCAAGAGATCCTCTGTTACTGCACCCTGCAGGACAAAATTATCTTGCTCCAGGAATAACGTTGTGATTTAAGGAGGTAGCTTTGGCCAAATGCCAGAATGAAAAAATGCAGCTATATAAGCTCTCCTTCCCTAAGGATGAGGCAGGGATTCCCGACTACGAACACCCTAGTGCTATGCAGCACTGCACTCTTGCTAAACAACAAGAGGAGAGAAGTCTCAACAGACTAAGAAAAATAATAATCAACCATGAAGAACAATGGCTCAACTCCTCTCCTTATATAGAAAGTGCTCCTATCCACCATGGGTCCCATCCACATGTGCCTTCCAACTCATTCATGTGATCCTCCTCTAAAACTGCGCAGTTCATCAAGGAGATACATTATATCTAGACAGTGCATGTGGATTTGGTCAAAATGTCTAGATCAAGCATGATCTAGCCTTGTTCACACCATGTGGTGCTCAAATCAGCTACTTTATTATTCCTCCTTTCACACAGGGAGTGTTATTTCTTCCTTCTCAAGGATTATGAGGTCTCCTTACCCATTTTATTTAACTAAATAAAATACTGCTAACTATAATGTTCCTTTTAGCTTGAGGCTAAAAATTGGGAACATTACAGTCCTCCCCCTTCAAAATGTTGCTTGTCCTCAAGCAACTAAAAGGTAGAGAAAAATTCCTCCCCCTTTTCTTGTGGCCTCCTCATCAATATACCCCCACCATAGCTCATCAAAGTATGCAATAAATCTGTCCTCCATGTATCCCTCCAAGTGTGTAAAACCAAAGTATACATCAAGAAATAATAGAGGATGCAAGTGGAAATATCCTTGTTGTTCAATGGCCTCCTCAAGGTATGAGTGATGAAAAACATGGGAAGTCTTATTCCCAATGAGTGACTCCTTCACCCATGCAATCATCCAAATGAAATGAGCCATCCTAGGTAGCTCAAATGAGCCATCCTAGGTAGCTCAAATGAATGTAGAGTTTATATTTTCCCATCCAAGTAGTTTCTCCCTCCATTTATGATAAGTGTGAGGGGTTTGCTGATATTGGGCTGAAATGTCATGGCCTCTACAATTTTCCCAAGCCTCCCCACAAAATGAATCAACCATGAAGTGCCTCCTCCAATAACGCATTTTCTCCCAATTGCTCCTCCTACATGGAGAGAAAAGTAGTGACATGGCAATCATGGTGTGCCCATTGTTTCTCCTAAAACATACAACATGTGAAAAGGGGAGAATCATAATCTCAATGGGCATCTTCAACTTCAAGCCCACTCTCCAAACAAAGCCTCCCATGAGTATATAAACATCGGTAACATATGGAAGCAAAATACAATGAAAACAAGTTGCCACATGGAAACCAAAGAGTGAATCATAGTTCCACATAAGGAACCAACGAAGTGCATTCCATGCCTGCCTCAAGATAAAATTTAACAAGTGCTTTACTAGCCACTTGTTTTCTGCCACAAACATCTCACAAGGTGAAGAAATGAAAGTACAAATTGGTGTCAATGGTGCACACCAAGGAGTATGTGGCTTCCCCCACAAACCACCATTAAGGTAGCCAAAATCAATGCTACAAGTAGCTGCAAGTACATTATACAAAATTAAAGAAGGGATTATCCTTCTTGATACAATATGTTTCTCATGTAAAGTAAAGAAGTACAAAACATAATGTGAAATTATACCTTCTCTACCATGTACTTGAGACCTTGAGCTGAAATGGCTCAACTGAAAAAGCTTCCCCACTCCCAATGAGTAGGAAGGTGGCTAGGAAATCCTCTCCATCACCATCACCATCTAGGCTATGCATCTCTTCATATGTTGATATATGTCCTGCTGGATGCCCTCCCAAGTGAAATCCTCTAACAAAACAAGATATGCATCAAGGTGCATAGCTAGGAAGTCCTCATGTGCTACATGTAATATTTTCTCCTTGAGACTAGATGCTCTAGTCAAGAAGATTCTGCCATAACCATAGATGACCATATCATCCACAATGTATCTGTCATATCCCTTCGGGTCATTAAGAATCATGCATGCACCAATATCCTTGGAGTACTCTACCAAAAGCTGAGACCTCCAATACGAATCAATCCTCCTCATAGACAACACTGGTGATCTTGCATGTGAAGCTCCCTTCACACTGCTTCTTGCTACTTTGACATCCCCCATGCCAAAGTCATCCTCCAAAATGCTGCCATGCCTATCATGCAACTACTCATGCTCAAATAGTAATGGTGACCCTTGGAAGTTGGCCTCCCATGAGAAGTTGTCATTCAAAAAGAATCTCCCAATCTTGGTCAGTGTAAGCATGAGTAACCTCCATCTACTCCCATGTGTGAAAGAGTCCTTCCTCAAAGGAAGTATCCTCTGTCTCTCTAAATATGTGGAGCGGTCATCCTGCATCATGAATATGCTCTCCTCCATCCTTGCAGCAATATCTATCAGCGCAGTATGGGTAATGAGAGTGGGTAATGCTAAAAATGAGAGAGTGCCTCCCTCCTCCTTGAGTCTATCCCAAACGCTCTGTGCTGTGCTAGACTCCTCCAAAGTCTTCACCTCTCTGGAATCCAAGAGTGGTGAATTATATGACAAGATTTCCCTTATCACTTCTAGATGAGGTGGCCTCCTAAGTGGAATGCCTCCATATAGTGAGACATCAAGCTCAAAAGTGGACTGTATGTATGAGTGGACTGAGTTGTCCCTCTCTTCACTACGCTGTACAGTCTCCTTATCTTGTGAAAAAAATATCTAGCATAGATAAGGGTGTATCATCCTTTGATGCTATTCCTTCTCTTCCTCCTCCACCTCACAATCCCCAATAACTGCTACATATGACTCCGGAATTGTGCCATGGTTCCCACATGTTAAAATACTTGGAATTCCTTGTAAAGACACAAGGGCTCCTCGAATAGAAGCAATGGATCCCATTTCACCTCCATGTGGTGATGGATCTCCTCCCAGTATGAAAATGCTTTTAGATCTCATATTCTCATCCTCCCCATCAATAAATGAGATTACCTCATCATCAAGGAGTGACCCTAGATTTTGGTCATCTCTTGAAGGAAGTACCTCCATGACTTCACAAATGGAAGAGGGCCCTTCACACAATGGGGGTATTGCCTTTAGCAAGCCATAATTCATGTTGTAATCCCCTTCAGAAATATGGAATGGAGTTTGTTTCATGGTTCTCTCCAATGAATGGAAAGTGTTTGATGTTTTGACACATAGAGATTCACAGTGATTTTCATCAAATTTCCTCACCAATCCTTTAGTGAATCCATCATATGATTCTAAATTTGAATGATAAAATGAAACATAATTTTTAAACCACCAACCATGAACCATACCTTTGAGTTGCAGCGCTGCTCCTCTAATGGCCTCATCTTCTTTCTCCATCCTTCTTGCAGTGCAAGTGGGCAATGAACTGCGGTGTGGATCTGCATGTGTGGTTGAATTCTCACACCCATCATAATAATAAATAGGGCTTGCTTCATCTTCAAACCCTCTTAGAAAATTTCTGCAACTTTCCCTTTCCATCTCCTCAAGATCTTCAATGATACCCTCCAGGGTCTGGAAAAGAAGAAGGGAAACCTCCTCTTCTGTCATTCCTCTTTTCTTGTTTTCTCTATACATCTCCTCTTCTAAATGAGGATCTTCTCCTTGTAATGGCATATTATCTTGGGCTTCACAGGCTAAGCTAATATTGATGCTTCGATACCACTATAATGTTCCTTTTTCAGGAATTTCTGCTATATGGTCCTCAAGGACGCTGTATAAGGAATAAAATGTAAAAATAAGCTAAAAGGGGGCTTGGATCCCCTTGTTAACTCATTAAAAACTTCTCTTATAGAATTTGAGCCCAAAGAAATAACTCTATATGGGTTATTCAGATCTCCCCAAACTAGATCCCTTAAAGAATGCTCAAAGAGAGAGCCTACAGCAACATATGAGCATACTCATGAAACTTTGAAAAAATGTACATATCAATATCTGGAATATAATACATCCATCATGTTTATTAATATATCAGCTACAATATACAAAAATATGTTTAGGGACAAGCCACTCAAGCTACCAGAATGAATCTCCAATGATCAAACTATGAAATACATGAGTTGCTGCAACTGCACAAAATGCCGGAGAGTAGTGAAAGTGCTGCCTATGTTAGATTAGCTGCTGCTATAGATGAATAAACATGAAATATGGCTGAAATATACAAGAAATTCCCAAGAATAGAAGAATGGGCTCCAATACAAGGCTTCTAGCCAATCTAGAAGAGATTGCTAGAAATGCCGGAGAATGTACAATGTGACAATCTGATTTGTCAATGCAACTGAATCAATTTATAAAATGAGGATATGGAATATCATAAATAATTATGCTCTCCTCTAATAGTGTATCTAAGCAAAAGGCTGATCCCTCTACTCGGAAACACTCTCCTGATGAGCTCAAATAACCCTCCCAACAACTGCCTACAAAAATAATGCAGTTCTAGCTAGAGACTACGCTGTGAGGGAAGATGGAAGGTTGGCCTGATGCCAATGATATGAAAATAAGCCCGCAAGTCTTCCTCACTGATCCTCCAATGAATAGCTGAGCCCTCCACTAAAAAACAAGCCAAGGAACAACTCAAGAGATCCTTTGTTACTGCACCCTGCAGCACAAAATTATCTTGCTCCAGGAATAATGCTGTGACTGAAGGAGGTAGCTTTGGCCAAATGCTAGAATGAGGAAATGTAGCTCTAGAACCTATTCTTCCCTAAGGATGAGGTAGGGATTCCTGACTAGGAAAACCCTAGCGCTATGCAACACTGCACTCTTGCTAAACAACAAGAGGAGCGAAGTCTCAACAGACTAAGCAAAATAATAATCAAGCATGAAGAACAATGGCTCTCCTCCTCTCCTTATATAGCAAGTGCTCCTATCCACCATGGGTCCCATCCACATGTGCCTTCCAACTCATGCATTTGATCCTCCTCTAAAACTGTGCAGTCCATCAAGGAGATACATTGTATCTAGACAGTGCATGTGGATTTGGTCAAAATGTATAGATCAAGCATGATCCTACCTTGTTCACACCATGTGGTGCTCAAATCAGTTGCTTTATTATTCCTCCTTTCACACAGGGAGTGTTATTTCTTCCTTCTCAAGGATTATGGGGTCTCCTTAACCATTTTATTTAACTAAATAAAATACTGCTAACTATAATGTTCCTTTTATCTTGAGGCTAAAAATTGGGAACATTACAGGCATAATCATAATATTTTATTTGGTAAGGATGTTGCTCTAGCCTTTCTACTATTTGGAGGAAAATAAATTCATGGAAATTATAGGGCTTTTAGAGCTTTCAGTTTTCCTGGTACAGTTTGAGCTCAAGTCATCCAAGTTGATTGAATTGAGAGACATATACCTCATGGAAAGGAGAATTGGCAGGGTTTCCTTTCAGGACTTATGCTCAAGTTTTACCAAATTTGGAATTTGAAGGTGGGAGGGCATGAATGTACAATAATTAACCTAAAAATGAGCTTTAATATGGATTTTATGGTGATTAGAACTGGCAACGTGCACAATATTTCATGGGCAGGAAGGTTCGATGTCATCATGCTGACATCAGTGGAGTATGGCTGGAGCTATAATGGAAGACACATGGGGCTATTGGAAGACTTGGGGGCCATGTAGTAGTTGTTGCATGGCTAGGAAATAGACTCTAGAAAATTGGAAATGTGGGCGAGGTGTTATCACTAAGTTGGTACAGATGGACTGCTCCACCAAACAACCTAGAGTAACTCTCTCAAACCAAATTCTAGCTAAAATTAGCCTTTTCAGCCTGAGAGAGCTCTCTCAAAGGTAAAAAATATTTTATTCAAATGAAATTCCATAAATGGTTAACTCTGAAAAAAGTATTTTAAGTATGTTTTTATGCAGGTGAAATATGTATATAAATCACTACCATTGGGCTTATGGAGTCAGTGTTAATAAATTTAGTGACATGGTTCTTCTTGTGGAAGCTGAGGCATATAGATGTTTTATGAAAATATAAAAATACACAGATACACAATAGTCTAATGCTTGAAGAAAGTTAGAGAATGATGTAAATGAATTCTAAGTAATCAAACATCAAAGTAATGAAGAAAAAATATCAGGATACATAATACACGTGCTCATGAAAAAATCAGATGAATCTCATGTGAAGAAAGAGCCAACAACCACTATATATTACTGATAAGAAAATGTTTACAATATTATTTCCATAGTCAACATCATTCAACCCTATATTCTTCGTTATTATACCTATTAATAGATGTAAGCATATTTACATTGGATCTTCCAACATGGCTAGATCATTGAGTCTCTTTGCTGACACCTATTCCAACAATAATAAAATTACATGGAAATAAATCTAACAACTACTAACTTTAGGAATTAGAGAACTACTTGGACTCTATAACCTATTTATTACATCAAAAAATTGAAAAAATGCATATTTAAATCAAGGACAGTCATGTGCTTGGGTGGCACTGAGCATGACCAAAAGATATTTCCCCCCACCAAGTCAAGAGAATTGTCTTCCTATTTTAAAGGAGGTGGTGTCATGATAAATGATGAGAGTCTTCATGATGAGATGGTGAACTGATTTTTTTTTTTGAAGAACATGCCTCCACCAAAATATTCCTCTGATGTCCTTTAAGCTTTCCACATGGCTGGATTACCTCCAATAGACCATCAAAACTAAAAAATTCTACAAAAACTTGCTCGCTGCAGGAAGAGGGGATTTAAGGAAAGTTCATAGCGAAATTTTGTAGCAATTTGATTTTACCTATATCTGTAACCTGTTAGCTCTATTTGATGATTTGGAACTATTTTTTAGGTCAAAAGAGCTAAATAAAATCTTTTACCCACCTTGATTATGACCATATCTGTGATTTGTAACAAAAAGACACCTACAACGAGTTCATAGCGAAATCTGGGCTTCAAGCCTGAGATACACTACAAACTTGCCTAATTGGCAGTAAACTAAAAAATTGTCCATTCTTCTTCAAAAATTTTCCTATGGATCTGAAAATGCGGATTCTAAATGATGCAAAAAAGTAAAAAAGGTAATTTGTATGAGATTGAGTCTCTTCAGGTTAATTTATGATAGTGATTTTAAGACCTTTCTACTTTAACTCTGACTATATCATCTCCATCTTCTCTTCTAGCTCTTTGCCTTGGTTTTTAGGTTTATTTATTTCAGCTTGCAACCATATATTCCTCTTTCTTGTGTGCTTCATTACCCTTCATAGAGGAAGTGTCCTTTTCAATAGTTTCTTGGCATTGGCCAATGACTCATCATATTGATTGATTTTCTGATTTAACTTCTCTTTGAATTCTTCCATTATTTTCCTGTCTAGCTTGGCTTCCTGTAATTCTAATTTGGTTTCAATAACCTCCTCTCTAGCTTCTCTTAACTATTTCTTTAACATTTGTATTTTGGTTTTCTCAACCACTTTCTCTTTACCCTTCTTCTGCACAATGATATGTTCTTTTTCTGGGGACAAACCAATGATATCTACTGTCATAGGCTACTTTCCTTTGTCAGTAACATCTTTCATTTTACTTTCCATGACACCTTTAGCAAGCTACAGCCTGGTGAGTGGTTTTCTTGGTTGAAACATAAGCCTTGCATCTTCCCCTGAGAAATCAAGATTTTTAGCAATTATACCCTTCTTTTTCTTCTTACCCCCTTTAATATATACAACTTTGACCACTGGAGTCTTCAAAATGTCTATGGCTTGAACAATATCTTCCAGGTTTCCTTTCCTAATGGTTTGGCTTCTATTTATCCTTCCATTACTCTTCTTGCTGATATTTGGTTTTCTACTTGCAGCAGTAGGATGTGGAACTTCTGTCTTTTGTGCAGTCTCTAATTAAACATCCATTGGCTCTATAATGGGCTCCATTTACTCCTCATTCACACCTTCTGTTTTAGCTATAGGTTTGTCACTCTTTCTTGAAGGAGTGTCTTTTGATTTTGGAGTCTTCTTGGGTGTTAATGTATCTACCTCATATCCACTAAGAAAAAGGAATGTGGCCCAGTCTACATTTTTTTCAACTCCTCCAACACTAGAAGTTTGATCAACCCATGATGGAAAATTAAAGTCTCATTACTTTCTGGCCTAGCCTGAACCTTGTCTAACATCTTGCCTAGGCTCCTAAACAAGAAAAATGGAAGATCTAGAGATTTCTTACCAGTGAAGTGCAACAAGAGCCTTAAATGGTACTGATAGACCATATGGAAGGTCCCCTCACATGTGAAGTATTTTTGGATTACAAGCAACAATTTGGAGTAGTTATCTTTAAGGAAACTCCCTGGTATTCCAGATGTCACGAATGCTCCAATGTGCTGAGGTTTTATAAATTCATCACAATTTTGTATCTTAGACTTAGTGGATTTCAACTACTCTTCACCCATCCTCGGTATCTATTTGGATTGAGAAATTGTCTCAGGTGACACTACAAAAATCAACACCCCCACCTTCGAAGCTGTACCTACAAAATTCACTGCAAAATATTTTGAGACATGGGCATGAAAACCTTGTAGTTTTTTCAGAATCTCATGCATCCAACACTGATGAAAGCTTCTTCAAAGCCAGGGTCTTCATTGAGTAACTTTAGATCCATGGGCTCATATCTTACACATGAGCCTCCTTTATTGGTTTTCTTCTACACGGTCATCTCCCTTAACACTATGCTAGCTTATTGATGTTGTGACACCTGCAAAGAGAGAAATTGAAAAACAAGAAGCTTGCAACGAAGCTGGACTTCTCAAGGATGACAATAAAAAAATGTACAGAGAGGTCAAAAGAAGGATGACAAAGAGTAGCTTTAGAGGTGAATTAAAAAGGTGAAATTCCAATATGGGAGGGATAATGACAAATGGAAGGAGTTAAGTGTAATGATGAGTGCTACTTATGATTACGTATGTTTGGATGACTCTACTAACCGATCACGTGACCTCATATTTACCCTAAACCTATAAAAAATTAACACCTCATCTTTCCCTTTATCGGTGCTGAAAAACATGATTCCACAACATTTTCTGTTACAAATTTGGCAGATTTGCTACAGACTGGTCAGGTGAGTCCATAGCGAAAACAACCTGTTTATAGTTATATTCACTGCAGACTGAGGAAAATACATACAGGTGGCTAATACCTAATTTTAAACTAATGCATGTAGACCTTTGGTGGATTTTGATAGATTTGACCATGATGACATAACAAATGGACTCTCTAAACTTAGGATAATGACCCATTCATAAGTTTTCATCAATTTCATGTACCAATTTTTATGAGACAAATGAAACCTATGCTAATGACCCTATCAATCAAAAAATGAAATTTTATTTGTGATAAAAGTGGCTCCACTAGGGATGGTGTGCCCATGTGGTACAACAAAAAACTTTTAGTTCCAATGCCTTCCTTCAAAAACTGAAATTTTATGCAATTGATGAAAAATTTTCCCAACTCTTATGGCCTTCTCCTCGGGCTCAAGCTTGATGATGAATTCATATTTATTATCAAAAAATGATAACAAAAAATTAAATATGTACAATGGAGTGTAATTCAGTAAAAATAAACTAGGAGTAATAGTGCTTTAGAAACCTGCCATTGATAGATCCTCCTCCACACATCTGACCATCCATCTCCTGAAGTAGAAAAGTGTTGTTGCCATGGTATGCAGCTATAAAAAATAATCCCATCCAAATGTTTTCAAACTTTCCATGCTTCCCCTTTTCCTCAATTCTAACTTCCCATTTCATAACTGTATCCTGGATTTTGAAATTTTATTTTTTAGTATTTCTGTCAAAAGTTTTCTTCACTCTGTTTTGTGATTACTGATGACTATCATACACCTCTTCCCTTTTTGTGTTTATCCTCCTTTGGATGGAATTAGGCTTTTCTTCAAGTCCTTGTAGAAGTTTCTTTACCGGAACCCCGAAAGAAGTTGGAAATATCACTTCAGCTCCATATACCAATTCATAGGGAGATGTACCTTTAGATCTCTTAGTAAAAAATCTATCAACCCACAAATAAAACTTTAGCTTTAGATGCCATGATATTTTATTTTCTTGCAACACCTTTTTGATGATCCTCACTATACTTTTATTGGATGAGTCTGCTAGGTCATTACCTTGAGGGTAATAGGTTGTGGAATGACCAAGAGTGATATAATATTGATGACAAAAAGTCATTATTTTTTTGGATTTGAAAGATTTTTAATTATCAGTAATAATCTTAATAGGACAACCAAACCTGGAAAAAATGTTATTCTCCAAGAATTGAATGATTACTGAGTCAGTAGCCTGCCTTGTAGGGACCACTTCAATCCACTTGGTGAAATAATCAGTGGCTGTCAAAATCCAGTGATGCTACCCTAAGGATGTTGGATGTATTTCACCAATGAAATCAAACCCCTATTACTGGAAAGGAGCTTCAACATATATTGGTTTCAGTGGTGAAGGATTCAACTTCTTCTTACCATCAAAAACTTGGCATTCATGGCGTGCAACAATCTTCTTGTAGATATCTTTAAACATGGTAGGAAAATAATATCCTGCCTTGAGTATCTTATTAGTTGTGGCCTTCCAATAATGGTTTCCCCCACAATATCAGTTATGAAATTCTTCATTGACCTTTTCAACCTCTTCTTCCAATAATAAATTCAAAATAATTTCATCGATGTCCTTCCAATACAAGTTTTTATTCAAACTACAGTATCTCAATGATTTCATATTTACAAACCGTGAATTGGACTTAGTCAATTAAGGAGGGGCTTTATGATGATGTAGAAAAAAGATCAGATCTCTGTACCATTTAGGAAAAATGAATTTCTCTTCAATAGGGACCTGTCTACCAGCTTTGAAATTTCTGCAATGAAATTCATGTCTAGGCACTCAAAATTTGACTGTGCCATCAATTTTGCTAATCCCTAACCCTTCACCAACTTGGTAGGCTTAATTTATATATCATATTCTAGTAAAGTGGTGATATATTTCTTTATCTTGCCATCAGGATCAGCTTCAGTCAGAATATCTTTCACCACAGTGTTAGGCACAAATGCAATAATATGAGAATGCATAATGTAAATTATGAAATATTTAAGATCTTTGACTAAAGAATATGCATTTTTTTCCATGATATTATACTTCAATTTAGAGTTGGAAAGATTCCCACTGAAAAAGGAAATAGGCTGCTCACCACCTTGCTGCCTTTTCTTCAATAATACTCCAACAATTGTGTGTTTAGAGGTGAATGTAAAAACCATAAATTCACTTGAAAAGTCAGAACTTATAAGCATTGGGGCTTGAGTGAGGGATTGATTTATTTCTTCAAATGATTGCTTTGATTCTACTATCCACTTAACATAAGACTCCTTCTTTAACATATTAGTAATGTGCTTGACAATCTCAACAAAGTTTGGAATAAACCTTTTAACAAAATTTAGCTTTCCATGAAAAGACAAAATCTCTTTCCTATTCCTTGGCAGATCTTTTTTTTAAATGGAATTGACTTTATTTGGATCACTATTTATTCCATCCTTTGATATAATGTTTCCTAACATTTTTCTAGAAGTTATAGCAAAGACACTTTTAGTAGGATTGAAAGATATACCAAATTTTCTACATTTATCCAAAGTTTTCTCCAAGTTATTAAGGTGTTCTTCCTCCTTATTTTAAAATACAGCGATGTAATCCAATTAGACCACCACTGGTTTTTCTTTCTCCTCAGCAAAAGCAATATCCATTTCCCTTTTGACAATTTCTCCTGCATTCATTAAACCAAAACGAATTTTGGCATACATGAATGTTCCCCATGGCATGGTAAAAGCAGTTTTCTTTGGGTCCTCCAGATGTACCAATATTTGGTTGTAACCTGAAAATCCATCAAGCATGGACATTATTTGAGAGACAACAATATTTTTTAGAATCTGATCCATCTTGGGAAGAGGGTGATTGTCCTTTAGAGATGCTTTGTTTAAATTTCTGTAATCAATACAAATTATAATCTCACCACTCTTCTTTCTGACAGGTACCAAATTAGCAAGCCATTTTGAAAATCTCAAAGGGACAATGATCTTTGCATCAAATTTTTTTTTAATCTCTTTCTCAATCAAGGGAATGAGAAAAGGATTAATTCTTCTCAACTTCTCCTTGAAAGGTTTTTCATTCTCTTTGATGGGAATAGTATGCTAGATAATGCTGGGATCATACATTTTCACATCAGCACAGATCCATGCAAAGACATCAATATACTTCTTCATCATATCCACATACCTTTGTCTCATCTCCACAGAAAGAAACTTAGATATTTTGACCATTTTAGGAACTTTTTATGTTCCAAGATTGCAAGTCTCCACCTCGTCATCATCAACCTTCATCCTTGGGGATTTGAAAACATCATTTTGATCAAATAATTTCTCAATGGGAATAAGGTCTTTGGGAATATAATTATTTTTCATCTGCAAGTCTTCAGGATTGGCTTTAGTTTTGGTAAATATATTTTGCTGATCTACTTGGATATTCTCAAACTCTTCTTTCAATTCAAGGAAATTTCGGACCTGATGATCACTATCAAACACTTTCCAATGAATGATGTTATGAGGGATTTCTGGTCTATGTCTGAACTCAAACTCATACCTCTCACTGGAATGGGTTGGAATGACAAACAAACTAGCAGAGACAACCAAAGAATCAACCACTGAATTTTGATCTCTAGTTTTGACAATGAAAGTGTATTCTTCAAAATTCTTACACATTTCAATGATTAACTTTCTATAGGCCCCAATTCTGACATCTTTGGTCTGATAAGACCCTTCTACCTTCTTGATCACTAATTCATAATCACCACAAACTGATATCTTTTTGGCACCTAAATTCTTCAAATTTTCTAGACCCAAAAAAAATGACTCATACTCTGCCATGTTGTTTGTACAATCAAAGTTTAATTTGTATGAGAAAAACTTACTTTCATCATTAGGAGTGGTAATCCATATGCCTGCTCCAGCCCCCTCTATCCCGACAGACACACCAAAATGTTATCACTAAGTTGGTACAGATGGGTTGCTCCACTAGACAACCTAGAGTAACTCTTTCAAACCAAATTCTAATTGAAATTAGCCATTTCAGCCTGATAGGGCTCTCTCAAAGGTAAAAATGATTTTATTCAAATGAAATTCCACAGTTGGCTAACTGTGAAAAAAGTAATTTAAGTATGTTTGTATGCATGTTAAATATGTATATAAATCACTACCATTGGACTTATGGAGTCAACGCTAAGAAACTCAGTGACATTGTTCTTCTTGTGGAAGTTGAGGCATATAGATGTTTTATGAAAAGAAAACAATACATAGATACACAACAGTCTAATGCTTGAAGGAAATTAGAGCATGATGTACATGAATAATAAGTAATCAAACATCAAAGTACCGAATACAAAATAGTAGGATACATAAGACAAGTACTCATGAAAACATCAGATGAATCTCAGGTGAAGAAAGAGCTAACAACCATTGTATATTACTGATAAGAAAATGTTTACAATAGTAGTTCCAAAGTCAACATCATTCAAAAATCTATTCTTTGATATTCTTCCTATTAATAGGCTTAAGAATATTTACATTGGATTTTCCAACATCGCTAGATCATCGAGTCTCTTTACTGACACCTATTCTAACATTAAGCAAATTACATGGAAAAAAAATTGACAGCTACTAACTTTAGGACTTAGATACCTACTAGGAATCTTAGCCTATTTATTACATCAAAAAACTGAAAAAATGCATATTTACATTGGGGACAGTCATGTGCTTGGGTGGCACTGACCATGACCAAAACATAATTGCCCCCACCAAGTTAGGAGACTTGTGTTCCTGTTTTAAGGAGGTCGCGTCATGATAAATGATGAGTGTCTTCATGATGAGCTGGTGAACTGGAAAACTTTGTAGAAGACCATGCCTCCACCAAAATATTCCTCTGATGTCCTTTAAGCTTTCCACGTGGCTGGCTTACCTCCAATAGACCATCAAAACTAAAAAATGCTACAAAAACTTGCTCACTACAGAAACAGGGGAGTTAAGGCAAGTTTGTAGCAAAAGTCTGTAGAAATTTTATTTTACCTATCTCTGCCACCTGTTAGCTCTCTTTGCTGATTTGGAACTGTTTTTTAGGTCAAAAGATCTAAATTAATTTTTTTACCTACCTTGATTATGACCATATCTATGATTTATAACAAAAAGACACCTACATCAATTTCGTAGAGAAATCTGGGCTTCAAGCCTGTGATACGCTACGAACTTGCCTAATTGATAGTAAACTAAAAAAATTTCCATTATTTTTCAAAATTTTGCCTATGGACCTACAAATTCTGATTTTGAATGACGCAAAAAAGTCAAAAAGATAATTTTTCCACTCGTCAAGCTTTAAAAGCTTCACCTTTGGTAGTATGAGTTTGAGTCTCTTCAGGTTCATTTATGACAATGATTTTAAGACCTTTCTTCTTCAACTCTGACTGTATGATCTCCATCTGATCTTCTAGCTCTTTGAATTGGTTTTTAAGTGAAGTGAAACAAGAGCCTAAAATGGTACTGATAGACCATATGGAACCTCCCCTCACATGTGAAGTATTTTTGGATTACAAGTAACAATTTGGAGTAGTTCTCTTTAAGGTAGCTCCTTGGTATTCCAGATGTCATGTCTGCTCCAGTGTGTGCAAGTTTTATAAATTCATCATAGTTATGTATCTTGAACTTAGTGGCTTTGAACCACTCTTCATCCATCCTCAGTATCTCTGTGGCTTGAGCAATTGTCTCAAGTGACACTACAAAACTTAGCATCCCCACCTTCGAAGTTGTACCTACGAAATTCACTGCAAAATATTTTGAGATATGGGCATGAAAACCTTGTAGTTTTTGGTAGAATCTCATGCATCCAACACTGATGAAAGCTTCTGCAAAGAGAGGGTCCTCATTGAGTAACTTTCGATTCATGGGTTCATATCTTATACAGGAGCCCCCTTTATTGTTATTCTTTTGCATGGCCATCTTGCTTAATACTATGTCAGCTTCTTGATGCTATGACACTTGAAAATAGAGAAATTGAAAAACAAGCCGCTTGCAATGAACATGGACTTCTCAATAATGAAAATCAAGAAATTTACAGAGAGGTCGAAAGAAGGATGACAAAGAGAAGCTTTGGAGGTGAATTTAAAAGGTGAAATTCAAATATGGGAGGGATAATGACAAATGGGAGGAGTTAAGTGTAATGATGAGTGCTAACTATGATTACACATGCTTGGATGACTCTACTAACTGATCACATGACCTAAAAACATGATTCCACAATGTTTTCTGTTGTAAATCTGGCAGATTTGCTACGGACTGGTCAGGTGAGTCCGTAGAAAAAACAACATGTTTACAACTATATTCATTGTAGAATCAGGAAAAAACTGACAGGCGGCCACTACCTAATTTTAAGCCAATGCATGTAGAACTTGGTGGGTTTTGATAGATTTGACCACGATGACATGAAAAATGGACTCTCTAAACTTAGGATAATGACCCATTCATAGTTTTCATTAATTTCATGAACCAATTTTTATGATACAAATGAAACCTATGCTAATGAACCTATCAATCAAAAAATGAAATTTTATTTATGATAACATGGGGCACTCCAGGAAGTGATGTGTTGCATCGATTTCATGCCTTGGAAGTGTTAACTTGCTTACAAATTTAAGAAGTGGAATCACCACGACTATTGGATGAAATGAGATCTCCGTCTTTGGATCTGCGCATGAAAGTTAGGTTAGACATGGATGACATCATGGAAATGAGAAGATGACATGGTAGATGATGTGCATGTGGCAACTAGGTGTATAGAGGATCCACATGGAGGCTAACATGAGAGGCGGAGCAGTGATGAAGAGACGAAGTGGAGTGGTGGTGGGCCATGGGAGGCTAACATTAGGGGGGACATGTGTTAGCCATTCACTCTGGTTAGGATCCGACATTTGAAAATGTTGGAGGGATATAGAGAGCCCATGGTGATCAAAAGTGGATTCTCTTCACCACTTTCGTGCGTTAACCTCCACACATCTTAGTGGTGCGGGATCACCTTATCTCCTCTCCATTTGATCTGGGTGGTACATGCCTTCTACCAACGCCCCTCCATCCGTGAGCCCATTGGTTCATATTTTTCTGGCGCATATGTGGTGAGTTCACCTGTGAATGCTTGACACCTACAACCCATAACATGGCATAACACGATCGCGCGTGCTAGTGCCTATTTCTAGTGCTCGTGGGTATTTGCACGATGATGTTGCATGTAAAAAATGAAAACAATTGATAGTTATAATGGTGCCTCCATGAAAATTCCAAGTTTGGTTCAACTTAGTGAATTTTTTTATTCTTATAGAGGCTTCCATCCATATCTTGGGGATTCATGCTAGCATTTCCAAGGCTGTTGCATTTGACACCAACATGATCCTACTTAGCATTAACGTGGCCACTATTAAAATCACATGGAACTTGCCTTGTCAAATCATCCATGGGCCGCACTAGGCTTTCTTCTTCTGTTTTGAAATGTTTTTCCCTTTATATCTATTTTGGATAAAATTCTAATCTAGGTGGGGTCTATGGGTCACATCATGTTGGACTAACCATACCCTAATCATATTCCCATTACGACACAATGGCCATGGTGTTGGGAGTTACCCCAACGATATGGTTCCACCTTGGAACCATGTTTGAGTTAGCCCACTCCATATCAGTTTCTCTCATTCAAAAGAGTATCTAGTGAAAATACCCTTGGCATCGAGTAGTGGGATATGTTAAGATTCCATGTGGCCTATTCCACATCTATCTCACATAGGTCCCACCAAGTCCTCTCATTTGGATTTTTTTGGGGCTTCTCCATTATATACATTTCTATTAAATAGTTTATCTCTATGTGACACATAGATCCACATCACGCTACTATGAATTCATGAAACCCTAAACATATAAATTCCAAGACCAGGTAGTGGGCGGTGATGGGTGGTTCCCATGCAATGCTGCTCAAATTTAATACTGCATGTATATTGTTCTGTAGCATGCAAAAACTAGAAGAATTTTCTTCAACATATAACTAATTTATATGATTAGTTAGCATTAATTTCTTACACATTATCCATTATCATTAAGCTGTTATACGAAAGAAAATTCAACCATGAATACATGAAAAAGAGAAGTAAACATAATAGTGAAAAAAATGAGACAAGAGAAACAAAAATTAGGCTTGATGCCAAGGAAAAACCTTGCATGGGTAAAACCTAGAAAAATTTCCTTATGAGAGAATATTTAGTTCATCAAGTACATCAACCAAAATTGGAGTATCAAGAAATATCTGACCAGAAAAGTGTCCTCACAAGTGCCAAGCCTCTCCCCTTTAATTTCTTCCTCTTCTAGCTTCTTTATATGATTATAAAATAGATAAACCCTTGAGAGAAATCAATGATCAAATAAGGAGATGGTATCACATATATATAGTCTCCACTTGGGGTCAAATGGGTGTCTCCAAGGGGCACAACCGATTTGATTAAAGAGGGAATCCGAATTGACAGTTGTGGTATAAATTTAATCTTAATTTCACTCCCTCTTTTTTTTTTCTTTTTTATAGACCCCCACATACTATTGGGATCCATGAATTTTTAATCAGGTCCGCAAGCCATTTCACTTGCATTCCATGAAGATCAACCTCATTCTTCTCTTCTTCACCTACTTCTCACCATAGCATCCTCCCCTGCCGCCCCATTCAGTTGTGATGGATCAAGATGAATTCACCTCTACATTCTACATTGGGCTTGTCATTTCTCCATACAACATGAGCTCATTTATGTCACTTCATCTACCTCCTCAACCTTGCATAGAGACCAACCAATGGGGCCCCCACGCTTAGCACATAACACCAAAAATCCATCAATATGAAGGTCACTATTTTTATGGCGCAACCGTCTCTGTTTTTGTACATCCAAACCACCATTACATTATTATGGAAAGTGTACAAATATATTTTATGAAAAAGGTTCCCACCCATATTTTCATGTCTTATACCTGATGACAGTTTCGAGTCACCCTTGATCAAAGCTCACACATTGTACACATTAATTTAGCCCCTTCAAATAATTCAAAACATATTTACACCTACCTAGATTTTGTTATCATGCCTCATTGACCCACCATATTACAGTCTACTTTCATCTGCTATCTTGATTCCTCGAATCAAAATTTTTGAGCGGTTGTTTCTTCTTTCCTATCAAATTCAACACCAATATTATAGGATCGAGGAAGTACCTTGGACACTCCCCCCTTTAAGGGACATCCTTGGGTGGCACAATGGGAATCACTATTTCCTACTTATTTCATTGGTCCCCATGAAATTCGACACCAAGACAAGGTTTCATGTCAAGGTGGTGCTGTACTTAATGACCGTGCAGTTATTTCATTTATTCGAAGACCCACGTATCACTAATAACCTCATTCAACAATGCTTACATCATGATGTAGGGGAGGTACCCAAAGTTGAAGACCCATGTATACATAAGCACCTCACTCAAGGAGCGTTTCACCTTTCTTATGCAAGGGGAACCAGATTCATTCTATTTTTCAAGAAATTCCCTTGAGGGAATTAGAAATTATCATCATCAGCCATCGACATGTCAACTACTACATTATTGACTTGACAGAGCCATTTCTTGTCTGATTGTAATATTTTTCACTATTCATCATAACGAACGTGCGACATGCCTTCCTCGCATAAACACATTTTATTATTGCTCAAGTTTTCTTCATAGCATGCTTATCCTTTATCCTCAGTAAAGGGTTTCTGTACTCATCTCCGCAACAAGTTATTCTCTCTCTCAAGGAATTAATTAGACTCTCAGTTAGAATAGATTAACGTGATGTATTTCAGATATATGTTTTCTCCTAACCTCATACATTAGGGGGGAACTGTTAACACCACAAAATCATACACTCTAAAAGACACCCAAATTCATCTAGCAGAACATAAATGTGACATTTTTCCAACTGAAGACATTATGAAAGTTAAAAAATTTTAATTTCTCACGAGGTACAATGCATATGGAATTAAAAAATTTATGACTTGGTGAATTTCCTTCGATATCCACGCGACGCATGGTATTTCCTTCGAAAGCCACATGGTTGAATAAAAGTGTGACTCAGTAGATATGAGACCACTTCCCACACTTGGAAGGTGATTCTCTGACATGTTCCAGTCAAGGAAAACTGTATTCGAGTTGCCCTAAATATATTCAACTCTCAAGGAAATCATCTTTCCCTACTCTTAAGTCATTATCATTCATGAACCAAGAGAGGGAAGATGGATTCAAAAAAATCTATATAAATAGGCCATGGGAGAACCCAAACAAGAGAGAATGTTATTCTGGACAAATTTCTATCAGAGTAGCACCAAATTTCATTGTTGAAGCAAAAGAAGTAAGAGAATTAGTATGCTGGCCATATTTATTCTAATAAATCCATCATCCTATTGAGAGAAGAATATTCCACCATTGAGAGAGTCTTCATACTTATTTTGAGAGAGCGGAGAAGCTAGAAAATAAATTGAGGAAAGGAACCTCATTGTTGAGGATTTTTTAGCACCATAGCTCAAAACATTCTCTTCAAGTGTTTAGTATTCATCTATTATATTCATATTTTAACATCACCAATCAATAAAGGGAGCCTTTTTCCATTATTTTGTTGACTTGTTTTCTTCATTAAGCATTATTTGTGTATTTATCTCTTTGTTTATTTTATGTTTGTAGATGCATTGTTTTCACCATCTACAATGTTTTTTTTAGCTAAGTCTGTCCACTAACAAGTCCAAGTCTATCTATGTTCCTTTAGAGGGAAAAAACAACTGCTAAGGAGGTGTTTTTCGGTACACCGCTGCTACAAAAACACTACCACAATAACATAGTGGAAGATATGAAGAAAGCTCACAGAAATATTTCAATCTTTGAGTTTACAAGGATAGCAAGCTAGAAATAAATTCTTGTCCAAGCCCTTGCCTAGTCCTCATCAGGTGGTAATGATTCTTCTTCTTTTAAGGTCTCTAGTAAGTCTTATGGTCCCCTAGAATCAATTGTAAATACTGTAACATTGACATGTCTTGACACTATGAGAGCTACTAGTGCAAATGTTGTATAGAGGACTGGTACTAATAGAATAGATAATGTGGGTGTTAGTACTACTCATTGTACGAGATGAGGATGAATGGTTAATGTCATGATATGGGGAATTTTTGGGTGCTTTCCACCTCTAGATATTAGTCTTGGCATGACATGAATTCCTAGCGAGGGTTTGTCTCAATGCTACTCTCGTTGCTTGAAATGTGGAAGGTATTGGAAATTTCGTGTGTGATGTGCTTGAGAGAATATGTGACAATGACAACATGTGATTATCTCCTAGTTTGAGACATGGGTTTGTGGGATGTGCACTAATAATATAAATACATCTCTTATCTTTCCCAATTCCCAACATTGATTTACCAGGTGGCTGGGTCTATCGCATAAGGCACATGTGAGTTGGTCAACTGTAACGATTTTCCCCTCATGGGGGAACATCATTACCGTGAACACGAAGGATTCTTTTGCAATAATTGAATACATATAAATATAGCCAAGAAGGCTTTTGTAATCAAAATGTGCATCCAATATTTTGATGTCAATGAGCATGATTTTTCTAGCGAGATGTACCAACACATCTTGGTAGAGTGTAATATCCCAAAATCGAGACTGCTAGCAAGGCATGCCTCAAAAACGCATTTTTCAGGAATGGCTGCTACAAATCTTGAAATCAGCCCTTGTATCCCTTAGATATGAGTATCTAAGACCAAAATCAAAGAGGAGATCAGAAACAAATCTCTCTAGGTGGGTTAAACAGATCTCCCACACCTAGAAAGGCTTGAAAAATGCCAAAAGAAGGGACTGTAGCAATACAAAGAACATTACCCAGAAAATAATGCAGTTTTAGATAGCAGTAGCAGTAGGAAAATATGACAGCTTAAAAATAGCTTATACAATGATAAATCAAATTTACAGTATAGCCCAATAAATGTATAGGAGAAAGAAAGAGACTTTTATGGAGAAAAACCCTCTAAAAGAGGTGTTGCAACAATGTATTTCACTGCAAAGCCTTGAAAACATTATTTTTATGAGTAAATAGCATCTGTATGTTACAAATAAAATCAAGGATAGATATGTGTACAAAATATTATATCTATATCAGATCTGTACACTAGATTGTCTCTGTTTTACATCCCCCTTGGGGTTTTCAGCAAAACATGAAGCACATAGAGTAGATATGAGATCTATTGCAGCAGATCTGCAGAATGATTCTGAAATTATGAAGCAGATGGACCAATGAATAGATCAGATCTGAAACATACATGGATTAGATGGCTAATCCATGGACCACCATAGTGCAAGGAAGACTCCTTTACACTAGAGATCTCTCCTCCAAATAGTTGCCAAACACCCTGCAACTCTTCACTTGCAAAATAATGCAGTCCAGGGACATAAAATATGCTGTAGGCTTAATGTAGACTTTGGATTGATGCCAAGGTATGGATCTGAAGCTCCAATGATCTAGGACACTCTTGCTAATCATATATAAGAATTTCCCAGTGAAAATAGGTGCTAGATGTGCATAGATTTGAAGAGATCTATCTCCCACTTGCTTCTGCTCACAAGGAAAATCAAACCCTCAACAGGATCTGAATTGTAGTTGGAAGAAGAAGCTTGGGAAAATTCTTGATAGTGGAACAAGAAAATCAAGACTCTTCTAAGAGGCCTCTCAAGGAAAGAGGTGGGATTCCCGACGAGGAACACCCAAGTGCTAAACAACATTATTCTTAGCTAAAAAACTAGAGAATGAGAAGTGTCTAAACAGACAAATACTTTCAATACAATATGTTCAAAAACCCCTCTCATGCTGCTCTCCTCTTTCATTTATAGGATGAAAGCCTTGCAGAACCCTAAACCATCTCAAAGGTTTAGCTCCTTTCACATTTGGAACCTCCAACTAGATCTGCGTTGTTCATCTTGGTACATTGCATCTGGACAGCGCTATAGATTTGGTCCTATTGACCCACTCAGTTGTCACAATACCTTTTCACACAAGGGAGTTTTATTAAGGCAGCCCAGATTTAGCCTTGTTCACATGGGCATTGATTTATTTTACTGTTTAAGGAGTTTAATTTGTCCTCCTTTACAATTTTATTTTTGTAACAAGAAAATGAAAACAAAAAGGAATATTCCTATTAGCTTGGGCTAATTAGGAATATTACATAGAGGCCTACAGGGGTTGAAGGGTGTCCATCATATGATTTAAGCATGATGTTATAAGGTTGGATTTTCAGAGATCCCAGTTTCTACTAAACTATTTTGGACAATATTCATGTGGATGCTCCTTCATCAACAATGCAACAATGAATGGTGATGTTCTGCATTGAGACCATAATTTGAAAGGTAACTAGTGATGGAAGACACAAGCCAAATTTCTCCAAATAAAAAACCATCAAGTGAGAATCGGAAGGGGAGATTGCAACTAATGTGGAATTTAGGGATTTCCGTTGGGTTGGGCATGATTGCAGGACTTCTAATGCTGACATAGATGAAGGATATTGAGATAAGTCGTCAACTATGCTTTAGCTATGAGCAACCTCCAATTTGTGTCTTGAGCATCATAAAGGCCCTTTAACGATTTTTGGCATGGGTTCTATATGAATTCAAGGGATGGTTAATGATGTTATTTGTGCTTCCATGGTCAAAGTGGATGGACTGGTTTCTAGGGGAGCTTCATAATTTCTATTTCGCATCTGTAGGATAGTGTCTTCCCCTGTCATGTAAATGTCATGATTAAAGTTATTATGGGGGTTCCCTCTAGGGGGATTTGGTTGGGATGGTTTTTGCTAAGTATTAAAACTCCCTTTTGGGTGAAGGGATTATGCATTATTGTAGGCTGTTGTTTTCTCTCTCCCTGCCCCCTATTATCCTATATCCTTTTAAACTCATGGAGTTGAGGACAATGATGTCTATAATGATCGTATTCCATGTAAATGGTGCAAAAATGATTAGTACATAGATTTTTGTACTTGTTTTGTATCTGTGGGTTGTTATTGGTCATATCCCAGTTTTAATTCTATTTGGGGTTTCCCTCAACCAGTGTCTGTGAGGGTTGTTGCTGATTTATGCCTCCCTGGCGAGGATATCCCTTCAATTTTCAATTTGGTTTTTCTTAGAAAAATTAGGTGGATTAGGTGTATTCACCCTGGTAAAATGATGGCTACTATTGAGCATGGGAGGGTTTCATAGATAAAAACCTATATTATTTTGTGCTGGTGGGTTATTCTGTTGTTGTGCGGGGAATGGAGAATATTGATTTCCTTGTCCCTGATTGGCATCTGAGTTCTGGGAAGAGGAAACTATGTATGCATTCCTAGAATGTAATTTGTTTCCTTGTGGGGGAGGATGTGGTCCTCAATGCATGGGCCAGTATTGGTTAACTCGGCTAACCACATTCTGCATCAAAATGGGGTGACCAGAGTAATATCCTGGATGTTGTAGCGGTGGTGTTTTTTGCGTAGCATCAAATGCTTGGCCACTGAGCGAGTATTTAAGATACTGGTAGGTGTTTTTGGGTTGGTTTTGGACTATGGACCCTATCAATCTATCAACAACATTAGATGCGCTTGATGTCTCTTATTTAAAGGTTTTCAGGCACGGGGCATTTAGAAGGACATGATAAAGGTATCCAAACTATGTGTAGATAAGCTCTAATTGTTGAGCTTTACCGAAGGCCTCTTCCTCATTTCGTGGGTTTGAGTTAACCACATATTTAGAGATTTATGAAGTAAGATATCTCAGAAAAATATCGAGGAGGAGTGTTTCCTCCATATTAGCTTTACACAAGCTCTAGCATTTCTTCCATTCATGGATATGGTCCTATATTTGTATAGAAGGTTGTAATATCCCAAAATTGGGAGTGCAACAATATAGTACATAAAGCTAGAAATATGTAGAAATATTACTGAATCAAAACATGAGACAACCATAGAGCCATTTAATTATGATTATTAGTAGAAAATGAGTACAAGATCTTGAGGAAAATATCACTCAATATTGGGAAAACATGAAAATATCACTCAATATTGGGAAAACATGCCTCCCATGAAACAATACATCAAAATGTAAAATGTTGCTAATACATGAAATGTTGGAATGATATAACTACATTTTCTATGAGAGAATAGAAGCTAAAAAATATAAATATATATTGTTATTGATACAATTCTCCAAAGTGTAGGGAATATAGAACTATGCACCAAAACATATTTCCAAGGCAACCAAGAAAAGGTTTTCAGAAATACACACTATACAAAATTAGCAGATAT